>JACCGJ010013245.1:0-35068 GCA_013407085.1 Atriophallophorus winterbourni
GCACCGCGCTATAATCGATGCACTGCCAAAAGGTAATTTTCTTTTTTCGCTGTTTGCAATCTCTGATGATCGCGGTGCCAGGCGATGTACCGGATAGTAGTAGGACAGCAACGCGCAATAATCGATGCTGGAAAAAAGAAAAGGCAGTTTCTCCTCACCAGCACGGTGAAAGGTCAGCTGATGGAGAATCAAGAATAGGAAGATGCTCTAAAATTGCTACAGTGAATAGCGAGCAAAATGGAGGACAACCTAAGCATGGTAATCATGGGATGTAATCAGAGAATAACTTACCCCAGTCACGGTCTAAACCCTGCTTGAAAGTTGAGACGGAACTACAGGAGATAATTTATTCAGGGAGCTTGTTCCAGAAGTTGACCACCCTGAAGCTGGAGAATTTTTCCCTAGAATCTAGTCGACATCGTTCCTTAGCGAGCTTGAGTGCGTGTCCGCGAGTGCCCAGCTTAGGACTTAAGGTAAAGATGTCATCTGGATTAACGCCGCTTAAGCCCTTTAAGATCTTAAAGGTTTCAATCAAATCCCCTCTCAAACGACGACGCTTAAGAGAGAAAAGACCCAGAGCCCAAAGGCGATCAGCATAACTTTCCCACGCTGACCCTCAATCATGCGTGTTGCTAGTCGCTGGACGCTTTCAAGTCGAATGATATCCTTCTGGTAGTGAGGACACCACGCCTGGACACAATATTCCAAATGCGGCCTGAGTAACGCCTTGTAAAGTGGCAGGAACACGTCGGGAATTCTGCTGGAAAGCACCGACTTCAACCGAAAGAGCACATTGCGTGCACGTAGCGCTGCAACAGCGCATTGGTCCTCCCATTTGAAGTCAGCTCTAACTAGAACACCCAAGTCCTTAACCCGCTGTGTGGCATCAACGCTAATAGGAGTACCTGACACCTGGACTGTGATCTTGTCGACCAGGGCAGACAAGAGTTGGCACTTATTGAGGTTCAGTGGGAGGTCCCAAAGTATGGACCAGTCAATGACCCGCTCGAGGTCGTGCAACAGAGTATCTTCATTCGTTGAACCAATGAAATTCACGTCATCCGCAAAAATGAAGCACGGGCACTCCAAGATAGGCGACAAGTCATCGATAAAAATCAGAAAGAGCAGCGGACCTAGCACAGACCCATGAGGCACCCCACTTATCACCTCCGTTTGGATCGACAACGTAGATTCTACTCGTACTCTAAAGGTCCTACCTGTCAGGAATGATTTTATCCAAGCAAGTAAACTACCCCGTATGCCTTTTGCTGCCAACTTAGTTTCCAAAAATCTGTGGCTGACGGAATCGAAAGCCTTGCTAAAATCTAGGTAGAGCGCTTCGACCGGCTTCCCTTCATCTAACCTTTTCGTAGCAATATTGAGGAAACTCAAGAGGTTAGTCAAACAAGACCTCCCTTTCAGGAATCCATGTTGAGCTACACTAAGTAAAGAATGCTGGCAGAGATGCTGGCAGATTTTGTCGCGTATAAGTCTTTCCAATACTTTCGAGACGATGCTGGTCAGGCTGACTGGTCTATAGTTACCAAGAATCGACCTGCAAACACCTTTGTGTATTGGTACTACTATGGCTTCTTTCCACTCACGAGGAACCATTGCCGAGTGCAAACATGAATTGAAGAGCTCACATAGTGGTTCTGCAAGCACTGGGGCGAGATTTCTCAACATAATTGAGTGGATGTGATCCGGAACCTCAGCCTTGTTAGCACGAACATGAATGAGAGCTCCATACACCTCCGCCTCATTAAAGGACAAATCATCTAGTGCAGGGACACCAGATGGAAAGTTGAGCAACTCAGGCGGTGTGAGTAAAGAATTATCCCTTCGCTGAACGCTACTGAAAAACTTTGAGAAGGCTGCCGCCTTAGCTAGGTCACTAGTAGCTACTTGTCCATCCTCCAGTTTTAAGTCACCGATGTTTACCCTAGTTTTTCCTTTAGATTGCGCGTAACTGTAAAACCTTTCCGGGTTGGATTTAGCATCCCTGGCTAAGGATAACTCAAACTTTTGTTCGAGCACACGCTGCATTTTGACACAAGCGTTTCGGGCGGTTCTGTAACGGACCCACGAACCAGAGGTGAGCGATAGCCTATATTGCCTCCATAAGCGATCACGTTTACGAATAGAACGACGAACGCTGGGAGACCACCAGGGTGGCCGCTGGTGCTTATTCACGCATTGCAGTGGAGCATGCAGGTCTTGTAGCCCGTTAAGAAATCTTCAAATTCTGTCCCAGTTTTCAGTTACACTAGAATCACTCGAGAACAGAAGGTAAGATTTTGATGACTGTAAAAGTAGGCCCCAGTCAACACGCCTAAAATTACGTCTAGGGCGGCAAGAGGTTTGTGAAAACGCAACAGCGCTTCGAAGCCTAACATTACGTGGTCGCTTTTGCCAAGTGCGGGTAGGAACTTGACATTCTTGACAGCTTCTAGCTGAGACGACAGCATCAAGTCAAGAGTGGATGGAGTGCATCCATCGCGGAACCTAGTGGGTTTGTTCACGTGCTGATGTAATCCATGATAGTGGAATCAATCGAGAAAAGATGCGGATTGCTCAGTGAGTACCCCTGAGGGAGCTGACCAGTCGATATCTGGGAGATTAAAATCGCCTAGAATGAGTACGCTTGGGGCTGATTGAAAAAACCCGTCAAGCATCTCAAGCAGTTGATTAATTTCTCGCATGGTTGCACAGGGCGTGACGTAAACACAAGCAATCGCCAGTGCTGACTTGTAGCAAGTCAGGACACTAGTAACAACTTGGACATTTTCAATAGCGAGAGATAACCCTGGACCCGTATTGTGCAGACCATATTCAAGGAAAAGTGCCACGCCTCCGCCTCTTCTATCGCCAGGTCTATCGCATCTGATGACAAGATACTGTTCGCTGATGCTAGCTGGCACAACATCAACCGCAGACAGCCAGGTTTCAGACAGCGCTATAACCCTCGGTTGTAGCTCGGCTACACGAAGAGAACGTTCAGACCACTTATTTCTTATGCTGCACACATTAGCGTACAGCACAGTGGCACTGGATATGCGCGCTTCTAAGCTGAGTCGTGCTTTGCCCTCGGTCGAAGCACCCGGGGAAGCTGCACGTTTTTTGGCGTGCTACTTGAAGCAGGAGTTCAACAACTTCTTGCATGGATGTTACGGACCGTTGACTGAGGATTGAGGCTGTCGAGATTGTACAAACCTATTTTTACTTAACAATTTTTCTGGTAAAAAATCTATTGTACAGTTTTTGATATCTTCAGTTCAATTTGTTCTGACAATACTGTTACGCTCATACGGTCGATAGTACTATTGATTTTTCGATTTCCCGTTAACGTTATTACTCACATTTCATCGATGCTTTGTTCGATAACTGAGTGAACACAATTCTGCTGTCGAATACGATTTTGTACATAATCAACTTATCACTTATTACAATATACTTCTGTTGTGTGCGTTACCCGCGTTCTCGATCGATCTGGGCTTTGGGAATTCCGTCTCGGGAACATAACATTTCGAGTAGAAATATTGAAGTCATTACAAGAACAAGGAATATCCAAAGGAGGATTGCGGATTATATGTACGTGGATCGAAAGAACTGTTAGTGAGTCAGATTGCTTATTTTTGTACTGCGAGTTTTGTATACTAGCTTTACTGGTCCACTACATATTTTTGGTGAGCTCGAGTTTTTTTTTCGCACATTCTCCCCATATTTTGATATTCTCAGTCTGTAATTCTTTGCAATGACTTCTAATAACTTCAGCGACACAGCCCACTGCTCTGATATTTTCAATTTTACCCTTCCACCTTTCGGTACGCATAATCCTCGTCTATGGTTCGCTCAAGCTGAAGCAATTTTCGAATTTAGACGCATTACTAAACAGGAGAGTATGTACAACTGTGTTGTTGCACACTTACCCACCGAGGCCGCTACAGAGGTCGCCGATATCATTTATGATAAACCAAAATCCGACCCATATAACACACTGAAAAATGCGTTGATCAACAGAATAGCCGCATCAGATGAGCAAAATTTGCGTACATTGTTAGCAGGAGTAGAAATTGGTGACAAAACACCTTCTCAGCTGTTACGACATATGATGCACCTTCAAGGGAAACAACCCCTGAATGAGTCTGTTTTACGTGAACTATGGTTTCAAAACTTACCTGTAGATTTGAGAAAATCTCTTTCTGTTCTCGAGAAAGATATACCTCTACAGAAGCTAGCAGAAACCGCAGACCAAGTTCATTCGGTGTACAGAGCCAAGTCACCATCTACCCTACAAGAAGTCACATTAAAGCCCGTGGTGGAAACTGAAGTACAAGAGCTTAAGCAACAAGTCGCTGAATTGACCTCACAGATCTCAGCCCTAACAAAGATGTTCAACGATCGGCCATCAAGACTTAGCCGCAGTCGAACGCGCACTTCAAACAGAAGTTCATCCCGAGACCGCTATAAACGCGAGCACAGTCTATGTCATTATCACCGCCGATTCGGCTCAAAGGCTAGAAAGTGCTTGCCATCCTGTAAACTTTACAAACCAGGGAAACTTCAACGCCAGGCAGTAACAGCGACGACTTCACCTGGCAACAACATTAGTCGCCTATTTTATGTCACTGATTGTTCGAATAAATTGCGTTTTCTCATTGATACGGGTGCTGAGATAAGTGTAATCCCGCCCACACCACAGGAACGCAAGAACAAAACCTCATTGACATTACAGGCGGCAAACGGTACGCAGATCACCACGTTCGGCCAACGTTCACTAACTTTAAACCTAGGCCTCAGACGTGATTTCCGTTGGATCTTTACCGTTGCAGACGTACGAAGCGCTATATTAGGTGCAGATTTCCTTACACACTTTAACTTGTCCGTCGATTTGAAGTCCCGTAAACTTATCGACAACCTGACAGAGTTAAAAACCCTAGGAAAACCATGCCGTTCTGCGATACAGTCTATTCGCGTATTACCACCGAATATTCCAGAACAATATAGCAGCTTATTGTCTGAATTCCCAGAAGTTTTCCGCCCAAACTCACCTAATAATGCGATTAAACACGACGTTAGACACCATATCGAAACACGCGGTCCCCCAGTCTTCACTCGACCAAGACGGTTAGCACCAGACAAATTGGCCATTGCTAAACGAGAGTTCGAGCATATGATGGAATTGGGCATCATACGTCCATCAAAATCATCATGGGCCTCACCTCTTCACATGGTCGAAAAGAAGCAACATGGTGCATGGCGCCCTTGCGGGGATTATAGAGCACTGAACAAAGCTACTGTTCCAGATAGGTATCCTATACCACACATCCACGACTTTGCCTTGGCACTTGAAGGAAAGACCATCTTTTCCAAACTTGACTTGGTGCGTGCCTACAACCAGATACCAGTGGAACCAGAAGACGTGCCCAAAACAGCCATAACCACAACATTCGGACTTTTCGAATTCGTTCGAATGCCATTCGGTCTGCGCAACGCAGCACAGACATTTCAACGGTTCATGGATCAAGTTTTCTTGGGTCTCGATTTCGTCTTCGTTTACATCGATGACGTACTCATCGCTAGTAAATCGCCCACTGAACACTCTGAACATTTACATCGCGTCTTTGCACAACTGTCGAAGTACGGCATAGTCGTAAATCCCGATAAATGCGTATTTGGCGTCGAATCACTTGAAATTCTTGGACATCAAGTCGATTCCAAAGGTATCAGGCCATTAGAGCAAAAGGTTTCTGCCATAAAAGACTACCCATTACCCGAATCAATACGACAACTCCGTCGTTTCCTTGGTCTTGTGAATTACTACCGTCGATTCATTCCTCACTGTGCCGAGCTAGTTCAACCATTGACCGATTTACTCCGCAACAACAAACGCTCGTTGAATATGACGGACTCAGCTAAAACTGCTTTTGAACGAATTAAAAATGCGCTTAGCGAGGCAACGTTGCTGGACCACTTACCGTCCGATCCTAATATCAAACTGTTTTTATACACGGATGCGTCTAACGAAGCGATTGGTGCAACTTTGCAATATAGTCGCAATGGAGAACTGTACCCATTATCGTTTTTCTCAAAGAGACTGCAACCAGATCAGGTTCGCTACAGTACGTTTGGCAGAGAATTGCTTGCAATCTATTATGCCATCCGTCATTTCCGCCATTTACTTGAAGGGCGAGAATTCACGGTTTTAACTGATCATAAACCGCTCTGTTACGCCCTGCTTTCAAACACTGACCGCTATTCAGCTCGAGAAATTCGACAACTGGACTTCATTGCACAGTTTACCACCGACATCCGACATGTCTCAGGCCAAGATAACGTTGTCGCCGACGCCCTATCCCGTGGTCACCTTAATTCTATTACCAGCGACATCCAATCCACTCCTCCCACGCAACCAATAAGTATACCCAGTCCTTCCCCACAGACTTTACGTTCTTGCTTGAAAAGAACCCACCACACACGATCTGGCCGTATTGTTACTTGGCCAAAGAAACTTGAGACTTACTTCACTTAAAATGTTTCGAGCGTTTCCATTTTTTTTCCAACGCTCTAGGGGGGAGATGTGTCGAGCTTGTACAAACCTATTTTTACTTAACAATTTTTCTGGTAAAAATCTATTGTACAGTTTTTGATATCTTCAGTTCAATTTGTTCTGACAATACTGTTACGCTCATACGATCGATAGTACTATTGATTTTTCGATTTCCCGTTAACGTTATTACTCACATTTCATCGATTCTTTGTTCGATAACTGAGTGAACACAATTCTTCTGTCGAATACGATTTTGTACATAATCAACTTATCACTTATTACAATATACTTCTGTTGTGTGCGTTACCCGCGTTCTCGGTCGATCTGGGCTTTGGGAATTCCGTCTCGGGAACATAACATTTCGAGTAGAAATATTGAAGTCATTACAAGAACAAGGAATATCCAAAGGAGGATTGCGGATTATATGTACGTGGATCGAAAGAACTGTTAGTGAGTCAGATTGCTTATTTTTGTACTGCGAGTTTTGTATACTAGCTTTACTGGTCCACTACAAGGCGGCCTCTATCATAGAGCAACAACTAGAGAAATTTGCTAGGCTCCCATCTTCATTTTCGATAAGCGCGTTAACGTCGTCTAATCCGGACAGCCAAACTCGTAGCGATGAGCTTTTCGGTAAGATCTTAACGAATTCACTAGCGCTACGGTTTGCATCAGGCTTACGGATAGCAGATGTCCTTAAAGCGAGGTTTCTCCTATGTGGAGCGGAAGGGTTTTGTCTAATATGAGATGGAGGGTTGTCTGGCTTAACCTGAAGCTTGTCTAGAGTTGTTGTGGCGATGTATTCAGCCCTAGACAATAACGCATCCCGATCCGCCTGGTACTTGAATTCTACCAGTATTGGCCTAGGGCGGTTATTCATCTTCCATCTCCCTACACGGTGAACTCGCACCGTGGGAGTAGAAGGCTTCAGACCCACCATCCGGATAAGATCTCTAATACATCTGCGATCAAAATCTCTTCGACTTTTTGATTCCCTAATAAAAGGCTCCGCTCGATTAAAAACTAGAACATTTCGGGTTCTAGTTTTTGAAGAATAATAAGTGCCGTTAAGTGACTCAACTTGCTTACGCAAACCGTTTAATTCCTGGATAATTTTATCCAGCTCGGGTGAGCCAGCAACATTTCCATGTTGCTTTCGTTGAGTATGGGCTTTTCCTTGCTTGGTACGATTTTTCGGAGTTTGGGCTACGTTTACGACCTTCGGAGAGGAAGCTTGCTTTGAAGAACTAGGTAACTGAATAGCTACGTCTACATTATCAGAGGATGCCCTTTTTTCCGCCTTTTTGATAGCACGCTTTTTTGAAGTCCTGGCTTTATTTACCACCTTAGGAGAGGTAGCTTGTTTGGAAGAACATTGCAGCCGGCTAGATTTGTGCGCTATAGCGTTGCCTGCTGTAGTCTCAGAACTTATATTTGCTTTCACCACAGATGCATACGTTTGGGCGGCTGCAAAATCTGACGAGCTTCGCGACGTCACGTTATTTCTTGGCTTTTGGCAAGCGGCGTCAGTGGCAGCCTCGTGACAGCCGGTACAATACCACTGCAACCAGCGGTATTTTGCATGATTCCCGTATTGAGATTTATGTATGCCTGAGCAGCTAGGGTGAGCCCAACGCTTGCAAGCTGTGCACTCGATGCCCTTAGCCACCATTTTGCCACATTTTCCGTTCATGCAAGTATTTTTAAACTCATTTCAATCGTTAAAAGGTGAGTAATGATAGTTCAGTAGATAAACACAAGCTGATTTTATTACTGGCGTAATTAATCAGAAAAATATCAATAATATAGTAAAATAGTTATTCCATTCAGTTCAGTTCAGTTTGCACAGGACAGTATGTGGCTAACGAGCCAATCGAGCGTCCAGAATTTCTTCCGGTGGAAAGCTGCAGAGAAGCAACCACCACTGCCAAAACGTTTTTTCTTATTGTGATTTGGATATCCTCGACGATCGCGCCGCCAAGGGATAAGCCAATCGAGCGTCCAGAATTTCCGTCTGGGAAAAGCTCCAAAGGAGCGCCCACCACTGCCAAAGTTAGTTCATTTTTCTCTGGTATCCTCGTCGTATGCGAAGGTACGTCCGATGTTTTCCAAGCCGTCCTTTGGTCCCAGAATTTGTAGCTGCGACTGAGAAAAACGGAAAGGGTTTCTCTTCACCAAGCCGGTGAGAGGTTAGCTGTGGAAAATTGGTGCGTACATTTAAAACATGACATTTAAAACGAGGCATTATATAACAGGATTTTTTTAAATTGTGGTCAAGACCATATAATTTCAAAATGAACAAAAATGGACATTTCTGACGACAGACAACCTGTATATTCACAGGAAAAAGTCTGGGGAAAGCCCAAGCCACAATGCATTTAAAACCCTTTTGAATGCACCTATTGATGTGCAAGCTATTAGTTACTCATGCAGCTTGTTCCAGAAGCTTACCACTCTTTCACTGGAAAAGTGTTGTCAAGATTCAGACGGCTGTGGTTTTTCGCGAGCTTCAATGTATGTCCTCTATTTGAGGGGTTGATCGCTCGAGAGAACAGGATTTGACAGCCCTCGTCACCTAAGCCTTTCAGGATTTTGAAAGTTACTATGAGGTTACCCCGTAGACGCCGACGCCGAAGGGAGAAGAGACCTAAAGAAATTAGACGTTCTTCGTAGGGTTTCCCAAACATACCTTCAACCAATTTGGTAGCCAGTCGTTGGACTCTTTCTAATAGTAATATGTCCTTTTGAAAGAAGGGGCTCCAGGCTTGCACGCAGTATCCTAACTGCGGCCTGACAATCACCGTATATAAAGGGATAAACACTTCCGGCGGTCTACATTTCAGAACGGATTTAAGCCTAAAGATTTCTCCTCTAGCTCGTTCTGCAGCGGTGGCACACTGCGCAGCCCATTTGAAGTCCGCTGTTACGACTATACCCAAATCCTTAATCCTCTGAATAGATTGAAAGTCGATCCTACCGTTATTCGCAGTTACTGTAATTCTGTCGACTGCTGCAGACAACAGATGACATTTACTATAGTTCAGAGGAAGATCCCAATCCTGCGACCATTTAATGACCTTTTCAATATCTCTCAACAAATCACCGTGATCACTGGATCCGGTGAATTTGACATCATCAGCAAACATGTAGCAGGGACATGACAACTGCGATGCCAGATCATCGATGAAGATCAGAAAAGTATTGGGCCTAATACTGAACCTTGTGGGACCCCACTGGTAACTGTTGCGAATTCAGAGGTAGTATCGCCTACACGGACCTGGAACGATCTATCACGAAGAAAACTGGTTATCCAGTCGTGAAGCTTACCAGATATGCCTTTGGCCGAGAGCTCCATCCCTAGGAACCTGTGACTAACCGAGTCGAACGCCTTACTAAAGTCTAAGTAAAAGACCTCTACCCGTCCGCCTTCATCCAGTGTCTTAGAAACTCGATCTAAAAAGCATAAAAGATTTGAGAGACACGACCTTCCTTTAAGAAAGCCATGTTGGACCGTGCTTAATGATGAATTGTGCACGAGGTGGCTGCACAATCGATCCCTGATAAGTCTCTCCAAGGTTTTACATAAAACACTAGTAAAGCTTACCGGTCGGAAATTCTTAACTAAGTTTGCGCAACCTCCCTTTGGAATGTATACGACAATGGCTATCTTCCAGACATCTGTAGGATGCCTTTGCAGAACGATTCGTTATATAACTCACACAGAGGCTCTGCTAGATATTTCCATTACAATTTTAGGATGCACATCGTCAGGTCCGGCGGATTAATTCCCGTCAAGATTATTTAGGACACGTGCGACATCATCCGTGCAAAAAACTACTTCGCTTAGTGAGGCATCCATTTCCGTATTAAGAGTCGGGACTGAGTGAATCGCATCCCCGCCATCCATTCTATGTACGCTTCGAAAATAATCCAGTAAAGCTGCTGCCTTTTCGGGGTCAGAATTGGCTTTCTGGCCATTGTCTAATATTAGGGTACCTATGTGCTCTTTTGTCTTACCCTTAGACTGAACATAACTATAATACTTCATAGGGTACTTTTTAGCGGATTCCGCCAGGTAAGTTTCGTAACATCGCATAAGCTTCCGTTGTAGCTTTACTGTGTTGTTCCTCGAAGCCTTATAGCACGACCAATTTCTATAGGTTGGTAAGGCTGTGTATCTCCGCCAGTGTCTGTCGCGCCTAATAATGTTGCGTCGCACCGCAGGAGTCCACCAAGGTGGCTTGTTCTTTAGCCGTCTAGGTCGAAAAGGACAGTAAAGGTCTTGAAGACTTAAAATATTGCGCTTAATAACTGACCATTTACTTTCGATATCATTGGTTTCCGAGAATTAGTTACATCGTAAAGCGGAAAGCCGTACAGCATTCCAGTCAACTCGATTTTAATTACGCCTGTATTTGACTGGTGGCTTATGAAAACAGAGAATTGCCTGGAATATTATGGTGACATGGTCACTTTTCCCTAAAGGTGAGTCGTAAGAGAGGTTTTGGACATCCTTAGGACCTTTAAATGAATAAATAAATAAATATTTTATTCTTGGATTTCCAAAGCATGCTAAGCATTGGCGTGCGCTTGAATACGGTACGTGATCTCAATTACATTTCCATATTACTTTTTTTTCTCTATACGCTACATATCGGAACCGATAACTTGTGATAATATCTTGAAGTTAAAATTTACGTTTCACGATATTCGATATAATATGCATCCTAAAACATCAATCTCACGCCGCATTAAAATTCGTAAAATTCCTCAAACAAGAAATTGCACCGTAAGGTTAGATAATGACACTTCTTTAATCTTAAATCAATTGAAAACATTAGAATCTGAAATATTGAGTGTACGTAACGAAATAACAACTACTCAGACATTATTTGATTCTCTTAAACCTTTATTATCTCTTATGAAGCCTAATTCCATTATTGATAATGATATCCTTATACAAACCAAAAATTTTGTTGAAACTCTTCGTACTGAAATTACTCAGAGAGAAACTCGTTCTAAGAATATCATTTTATTTAATGTAGCTGATAATTATCCTTTAAATAACTTGAAAAGGTGTTTTCTCACTTCATACGGTATTCCGGTAGATTGTGCTGATTTTGTCCGTTTAAGCAAAAGCAGCCTGAAACAACGAACTCCAATACTTATAAAATTCACAGATAAACGTTTTGTTTCCTATATATTAGACAATAGAAATATTTTGAAATCCATTCCCAGATTTTCTAACGTTATTATGAAGCCAGACCTCACCCATATGCAGAGGCGTTTCGGTCATAAGAAACACAAAATTACAATTATTCCCACAACTCAATCTTCTTCTGATTCATCTGAGTGTATGCAGTGTGATTCACCTGTAATTACTACACCTTTAAAAAGCAAAGATTTATGTGTGATTTTATGTGATTTTAAATCACATCTGAATTCATTTCTCACAGTTGAAAAATTAATGAAACTTCTCAACCTAGATGTCTCATTAGATGAACTATACAATCATGGTATTGCTGGATATTAACAGTGATATCAGTTTTCAAACTTTCATAGTGAACAGTTACTCCGTCCCTTAGTATTTATTTTCCGGATTACCTCTTTACTTTCACATGAAGAATTACGGTTCACAAACGAGTCAACACTGGGTCGCCAAATCTTCTACGAGTACCCACGAAAAGACACTCTCCATTCAGAACATATATTCGACAATAATAATGTGTTCCAACTGAACATTTTTGAAGATTCTCTCTCTTCGAGATTCCTCACATCTTCGATGTTCCGGTCCATCGTTCTTCAATATTCTTCGTATCATTTTCCCACTCACACGATTTTCTCTTCATACAATAACTGCTCATATATTGAATTTCTGTAAAACTAATTGATTATCATTTACCTGGACCATTTTAACGAACGAAAAATTATCAGCATGTATGACCTTGAAAATGTTATTAATTATTATCCATTTTTATGCTTTATGTATACAAACAACTTTGATAATTATCGATCATGCTTAGCATGCCTTGGAATTCCAAGAATGAAATAATTATTTATTTATTTATTTATTTATTTAAGTAGCACGCCAAAAAACGTACACCTCCCTCGGGTGCTTCGACCGAGGTCCAAGCAGGGTTAGTTTCAGAAGCACGCAAAACCAGCGTTCCAGTGCTGTACGCTAATGTGTGCAGCATAAGGAATAAGTGGGCTGACCTCTCTCTTATGTGGCTGAGTTGCACTCCCGCGTTATAGCGCTTTCTGAGACCTGGCTGTCCGCGCTTGACGATGTGCCAATAAACATCAGCGAGCAGTATCTCGTCATTAGATGCGATAGACCTGGCGACAGGAGAGGCGGTGGCGTTGCACTCCTCCTAGAGTATGACTTGCAAAATACAGGAACGGGTATATCCCTAACCAGTGAAAACGTCAAAGATCTTTCGAGTATCCTGACTTGCTACAAGTCAGCCCTCGCAATTGCTTGTGTCTACGTCACACTCAGTGCAGCCCAGCAGGAGATTACACAGCTTATTGAGACGCTCCACAGGTTGTTTCAGTCAGCTCCCAGCGTACTCATCTTAGGTGATTTCAACCTTCCAGACATAAATTGGACCGTCTCTGTAGGTTTAGTTACCAAGCAATCCGAAATAATTCTCGAATGACTCCATGATCATGCGCTGCATCAGCATGTGAGTGATCCTACGAGGTTTCGTAATGGATGTACTCCATCCACTCTCGACCTAGTATTGTCGTCCCAGCACGAAGCCGTTAGATTTTTAGAATACCTACCACCGCTCGGCAAAAACGATCACGTAATGATAAGCTTCGAAGCGGTACTGCGGTTTCACAAACCTACTGCTCGCCCTAGACGAAATTTTAGGCTTGTAGACTGGGATTTTATTCTACAGACTTCAAAATCTTTCTTTCCGTTCTCTGACGATTTTAATGTAAGTGAAAACTGGTATAGAATTTGTAAGTATATTGAGGAGTTACAAGACAAGCACGCTCCGCTGCGAATCGTGAAAAAGCATCATAAGCCGCCCTGGTGGACTCCTCGAGTTCGTCAATTTACCCGTAAACGAGATCGTTTATGGCGGCAATATAAGCTATCCCTCACTTCTGGTTCTTGGGTCCAATACAAAACCGCTCGGAACGCTTGTGTTGAAATACAGCGTTTGCTCAATCAGGAGTTTGAGTTATCCTCAGCTAGGGATGCTAAATCCAATCCCAAAAGATTTTATAGCTACGCTCGATCGAAAGGAAAAACCGGGGAAAACATGGGAGATTTAAATCTGGAGGACGGAAAAGTAGCCGATACCGACCTGTCCGAGGCGAGTGCCTTCTCTTGGTTCTTCAGTGGCGTTCAGAGACGTGATAATTCTTTAATTGCTCCGTCTAGCTCGTGTAATCTACTACCTGGCGCTCCTGCACTAGATGAGTTGTCCTTCATGGAATCCTAGGTGTATGAAGCACTTATCCATGTTCGCGTCAACAAAGCTGGGGAACCAGACGGTATCCACTCGATTATGATAAAGAATCTTGCCCCAGTGCTTACAGAACCCTTATGCAAGCTCTTCAATTCATGCTTGAACATGGGTGTGGTTCCTAGTGAGTGGAAAGATGCGTAAGTCGTGACAATACACAAGGGTGGTTGCAGCTCAACTGTTGGTAACTATAGACCTGTCAGCCTGACTAGCATCGTCTCGAAAGTAATGAAAAACTGCTGCGTGACAAAATCTGTCAGCATCTTCGTCAGCATTCTCTACTGAGTGTAACTCAGCATGGATTTCTAAGGGGTAGATCCTGCCTGACAAACCTTCTTAGTTTTCTCACTACTGCCACTAAAAGGATGAATGAAGGGAAGCCTGTCGAAGCCCTCTACCTAGACTTTAGAAGGGCTTTTGATTCCGTAAACCACCGCCTTTTTGAGATTTAGCTAGCAGCAAAAGGCATTCGGGGTAGTCTACTTGCTTGGAAAAAGGCCTTCCTAACAGGTGGGACATTCCGAGTTAGGGTAGGGCTTACGCTGTCGAATGAAACCGACGTGATCAGTGATGTACCCCAAGGTTCGGTACTTGGTCCTCTTCTATTCCTGATTTTCATCGATGACTTGTCCTGTGCCTTGAAGTGCCCATGCTTCATTTTTGCGGATGACGTGAAATTCATCGGATCAACGGACGAAGATACCTTGATGCACGACCTTGAACGTGTCATAAACTGGTCACAAAAGTGGGACACCCCACTGAACCTTAATAAGAGCCAACTCTTGTCAGCTTTTGTTGATAAGATTTCCGTTCACGTGTCGGGCAATTCTCTCACTGTTAGCGCCACTCAGCGTGTTAAGGATTTAGGAGTACTAGTTAGGACTGACTTCAAATGGGAGGACCAATGCGCCGCTGCAGCTTAATGTGCTCGCAAATTCTCTTTCGGCTGAGATCCGTGTTATCCAGCAGAAGACCCGATGTATTCCTGCCCCTTTACAAGGCATTAGTTCGGCCGCATTTAGAATATTGTGTCCAGGCGTGGTGCCCTTACTACAAGAAGGATATCGTTCAGCTCGAAAGCGTACAGCGTCTCGCAACTCGCATGATTGAGGGTCAGTGAGGGAAACCTTACGCTGCACGCCTGAAGTCCCTAGATCTTTTTCCCTTACGCGCCGTCGTTTGAAAGGTGACTTAATTGAAACCTTCAAGATCTTGAAGGGGTTAAGTGGCGTTATCATGACCGACTTCTTTGCCTCAAGTCCTGAGCTGGGCACCCGGGGCCATCCACTCAAACTTACTAAGGAGCAATGTAGACTAGACTCCAGGTAAAACTTTTCCAGCCTCGGGGTACTAAATTTCTGGAACCAGCTTCCAGAAGAACTTATATCCTGTAGTTCTGTCCCAAGTTTTATGCAGGGTTCGGACCGCATCTGGGGTAAGCTTTTTCCTGAATTCTCCTCCTAATTTTTATCCAAGATTAGGTTGTTCACCATTTTCAGCGTTGTTTGGTAAGTAAGTAAATGCTGAAGTTCTGTTTGTTTAATACACAACTTTTCTTTAGCTGACCTCTCACCGTACTGTTGACGAAAAATGTATTCTTATCTTTCCAGCATCATTTACTACGTGGTGCTTCCTAAATACAACCCGGATAATCCCTTGGCATCGCGATCGTCGAGGATATCCAAATCACAATAAGAATAAACGCTTTGGCAGTGGTGGTTGCTTCTCTGCAGCTTTCCACCGAAAGAAATTCTGGACGCTCGATTGGCTCGTTTGCCACTTACTGTCCTGTGCAACTGAACTGAACTGAACTGAACTATTAAACTATTAATCGCAAATGCGTACAAAATTTATTGCGTCTGGCAGACCTTGAGCCCAATCTACAGATAGTTCGGGTACACAGAATCGGTCTGTATAAGAAAGGAAACCAAGCAAGGCCAATCTTGGTGGAATTCAGAAACCAGAGAGACAGAGACCTGTTTCTCTCTAAAGGCGACCAAATACATACCAATACAAATGGTCTGTATAGATTGGTGCCAGATAGCCGCCCAGTTTCAGCAAATTATTTTGCGTTCCAGCGTTTGGGTAGCAAAGTAGCGAAACTGAAGAACAACAGAGATAAGCGCTGATTGAATAACTCCGCAACAGCGGATATTTCAATCAAGAACGCTCAAGTGCTGGTAGAAAATATAGGGGACGGATCTTGGCTAAGTTGTGATGCAGCAAACGAAAGCCTCGCTTCGTATGCGCTCAACGCTCCTGCATTAATAACCTCTACACCACAACCTTCCAGCGACGTAGATTCTCCACACAGCACTAATTTGGACATACCAAAAAACTTGGCAATACCTCGGGTTTTGCGCCCGAGGGTTGTCCGAAATTAGGCGGGGTACATCGAAATGCTGTTAGCATACTATACACAAATGCTTGCAGCGTGTGTAGTAAATGGCTGGAATCAATGCAGAAAGCCTCCAATAGTAAATCTAGGATCCTAGGTATATCAGAGACCTGGCTTCATGATGCAGACATTATTCCAGTTGATCTTCTTTCGACATATACAGCCATCAGATCGGATAGACCAGATGGCAGACGCGAAGGAGCTATAATACTACTACAAAATGGTATTAAATACCAAGACTCTGGCATCAAAATGGCAATCTTTGGCATCCAGCTATTCTCGACAATCGTCACAGACGGTAAGCTCTCTTTTGCGTTAGGCTGCTTATACAGGGCACCTGGCGCTTCTGAGGAGGAGGACTAGGAACTCAGGGAACTTCTAACCAGGTTTCTCAAAACTGCCCCACGAGTCTATTTATTAGGTGACTTCAACTTACCGGGTATTGACTGGGACACTCAGACAACCTCTGACAGAAGTTCCCAAGTATATCTCGATTGGATGCACTCTAGTGCGCTTCATCAGCACGTAATTGAGAAAACTAGGTACAGAGATGGACATTCACCATCTACACTGGACCTACTTTTGTCAAAAGCAGGAGTATCTGGTTGAACAACCTCTTGCATTGATGTTACGGATCGTTGACTGAGGATTGAGGCCGCCTCTATCATAGAGCAACAACTAGAGAAATTTGCTTGGCTCCCATCTTCATTTTCGATAAGCGCGTCAACGTCGTCTAATCCGGACAGCCAGACTCGTAGCGTTAAGCTTTTCGGTAAGATCGTAACGGATTCACTAGCGCTACGGTTTGCATCAGGTTTACAGATAGCAGATGTCCCTAAAGCGAGGTTTCTCCTATTTGGAGCGGAAGGTTTTTGTCTAATATGAGATGGAGGGTTGTCTGGCTTAACCTGAAGCTTGTCTAGAGTTGTTGTGGCGATGTATTCAGCCCTAGACAATAACGCATTTCGATCCACCTGGTATTTGAATTCTACCAGTATTGGCCTAGGGCGGTTATTCTTCTTCCATCTCCCTACACGGTGAACTCGCACCGAGGGAGTAGAAGGCTTCAGACCTACCATCCGGACAACATCGCTGATACATCTGCGATCTAAATCTCTTCGACTTTTTGATTCCCTAATAAAAGGCTCCGCTCGGTTAAAAACTAGAACATTTCGAGTTCTAGTTTTTGAAGAACAATAAAAATTACCGTTCAGTGACTCAAATTGCTTACGCAAACAGTTCAATTCCTGGATAATTTATCCATCTCGGGTGAGCCAGCAACATTTCCATGTTGATTCCGTCGAGTATGGGCTTTACTGTGCTTGGTACGTTTTTTCGGGGTTTCGGCTACGTTTACCACCTTCGGAGAGGAAGCTTGCTTTGAAGGGCTAGGTAACTGGATAGCTACGTCTACATTATCGGGGAATGCCATTTTTCCCGCCTTTTTGTTAGCACGCTTTCTTGAAGTCCTGGCTCTATTTACCACCTTAAGAGAGGTAGCTTGCTTCGAAGAACGTTGCAGCCGGCTAGATTTGTGCGCTATCCCGTTGCCTGCTGTAGTCTCGGAAATTATATTTGCTATCACCACAGATGCATACGTTTGGGCGGCTGCAAAATCTGACGAGCATCGCGACGTCACGCTATTCCTTGGGTTTTGGCAAGCGGCGTCGGTGGCAGCCTCATGACAGCCGGTACAATACCACTGCAACCAGCGGTATTTTGCATAAATCCCGTAGTGAGATTTATGTATACCTGAGCAGCTAGGGTGAGCACAACGCTTGCAAGCTGGGCACTCGATTCCCTTAGCCACCATTTTGCCACATTTTTCGTTGAGGCAGGTATTTTTAAACTTATTTCAATCGGTAAAAGGTGAGTAATGATAGTTCAGTAGAAAAATACAAGCTGATTTTATTACTGGCGTAATTAATCATAAAAATATCAATAATATAGTAAAATAGTTATTCTATTTTACTGCAAATTCAAGGAATAGCACAAATTCGTAATGATATTTATCGGAGCGTGGGAAATACAATCAAGTTGAACGTACAGCGCAAACAAGTTTAATAGTTCAATCGTTTGTTACGCTATGGAAAAGCTAAGAGCTTGTACAAACCGCAGGATAGATTGAGCGGTTGGTCAAAAAAGCAGAAAGAGAAAGTTTTGAGTTTCCAGGGCCTTTTAGCGGCCTTATTCGCGTTTAGCCTGCACCATCAATGGATTTTTGAGGCATTTGGACAGGTAGGGCATCAACCTGGGACACAGCTACCCATCACATCCTCCGGAATAGGGTCAGTTAAAACTGCGTGTATACAGACTTTCGATACTGGGATCAAAAAGAGCAATGAAAGCGGCAAAAAGTTAGCGGGGTTTTGACGAAAATGCAAATGGCACAGAAAGAGAACTTACCGTTGCCACGAGCTAGTGAGGTTGCGAAAAAATGCGGTAGTTTGTAAAAAAATGAAAATAGTGTTTACGGGGAACTTGTGTATTGTGAGTGGGAGATTTCATGGAGGTGGGAATCGTGAAGACCTTTGAATGAACGGAGAGATGCGGCCTCAAAAAGCGTGCCTGGAAGAGTATTCCACCGATTGCAAACTTCCACAGAGAAAAAGCTGTGTCGACATTCAAGCCTGCTCTGTTGATGTAACAGTTTGAGCTCATGTCCTCGGAGGTTGGTGTTTGGAGAGGGAACTAATAGGAAGTTGCATGGATGAGAGGGGTCAGTCAAGATCTGGTGGGTAGGTAACATGTCACCGCGGTGAAGACGGTAGGTAACAGAGAATATATCTTAACTGCGTTACCTTCCATCGTAAGACATGTTGTGCATACCACGGAAAGCTTTGTCGCACGTCGGTTGGCTTTTTCGAAAAGGGACACGTCTTTGCATAGCCAAGGCTGCCAAGCCTGTACTGCGTACTTCAAGTGTGGATGGAACTAGACATTTAGCAGTGTCGGAAATAGAGACCGGTCAAACATGCCTAAAGCGCGGCGAAGTAAGCTAATGTTGCGATTGGCTACTGCTGCGGCTCGTTCGCATTGCGTGGTGCAAACAAGATCGTGCTGGATTATGATACCGAGATCATTTTCTTGTCTAACACTCTGAATTACTGTTGAGACCAAACAGTAAGCGACCGAATCTGAGTGTCGGATGTGGAGAACGCTACACTTGTAGGTGTTAAATGGGAGATGATTCCTTAAAGACCAGCTGTGTACACGATCTAAGTCATTTTGTAGGACGTGTGATGTGGCGATTTGAGTGAGCGCCAGATTTTGACATCCTCCTTAAATAGGAGGAACGGCGATTTAATGTTCTGGCTTATATCCATGATGAAAATAATGAAGTGTCGGGGACAAGAACAGAGCCTTGTGGCAGACCGCACTTGATTGGCAAGCTGGCAGAATAGGAGCCACGCACACGAACACAGAGGGAGCGGTACTTCATCCAGGACCATGAGGACGATCCAACGTCGCATGCAACGAGTTTAAGTAAAAGAATGCCCCGGTCGACGCGGTCGAATTTCTTCGACAAATCCAGAAATACTGCATCAACACCATTACCTTCGTCCACAGATTTTGTCCAGGCATTCCGTGCGAAAAGCAAGTTGGAAGTGCGTGAACGGTTGGCGCGAAAGCCGTTGTTGTGTGATTAAAAGTCGATTTGTTTCCAGATGTGAAACAAGGTGCTCAGAGATTATGCTATCCATGACTTTAGAAATGACTGACAACAGCACAATGGGGCGATAATTGGCGGGTTCCGACCGGATACCGCCTTTAAAGATAGGCGTGATAACACCTTCTTTCCATACAACGTTGGAAATACGTGGCAAGTAGATCTTCGATATGTGCAATGCGGCTACTTTCAGGATCTTATGGTGGATGCCGTCGAGTCCTGGTGAAGAGTATTGCCGTAGACAATAAATCTTGTGAAACGCATCAGGGGTAAACATTATTTACGGCATTTCCTGTACGTCATGTGAGGTAGAAAAAGAATGGGAGGAGTTTTTAGAATAAATAGGGTTGAAGATTGGGGCGTAGAGTTCAGACAGCAGGTTTGCAGCTTCCGAAGCTGTTGCGGTGAGACCGTTTGCGCTGACTAGGGATGAAATTCCAACTTTTACTATCCGTCGTTGATTCACAAATTGGAACAAACCTTTTGGGTTATCGGAAAACTTGTTACAGATGTGCATTTCATACTGGCATTTGTCTTGGCGGCTGAAAGATGTGCAACGATTGCGCAATGACTTATAAATGTCCCAGTCAGTTCTATTTCGTCTTGTCTGGTTACACCGCCACGCCGAGTTCCGCTGTGCTATGGCTTCGCGTGTTCGGCTGCGAAGAAATGATCTGGGGTTCTTCCGACGGAGGGGCTTTTCGTGGCTGGCAAGACGTAGCAGCCTGTGCCACTGAGTTCAGAACGTGGTCCATGCCAAATCGATCTGGTCAATCATTAGGAAATCCCATTAATTGGCTACGACGAGTTGGTGGAACAAGCCTAGATCTGTAATCCAGCTGCTCTTAGCATAAGGTTCGTTGAAGAAGTCCATGAAAAAGACAAAGGTGAATGTCGAGACAATATGATCGCTGTTGCCCAAGGGGGGGGGTAGACGAACGTTTTTCAATCATTAACTCTTCGTTGGTGATGATGAGATCCAGAAGGGATGGTGTATTTGTGCCCCGAAACCAAGTAGCTTCGTGAACATGATTGTATAATGGATAGGTTGTCAATATTACGGACAACGCGGTGGCGAATGGTTGGGAGGCATCTTCACCATACACGCTGGGACAGTTAAAGTCGCCCATTATCAGTATTTGGGAGAATCTTTTATTTAAAGCATATCGAAGTGATGACTGAAGGAAGGAATCGAGTAGTAAGGTATTACTCTGAGATCTATAAACAAATGCAATCAAGAGAAGACTGTCTTGCTTGAGTGATATTTGGCACCAAAGAACATCAGAATCAACCAACGCAGGGTCAGATAATTGTTCGCAGCGAAGCGATTCGTGATGATAGAACAGCACTCCATCTCCTCTTGTGGTACGGTCACAGCGAAGTAATGACATATTTGAAAGGGTGAGTTCCGCATCATGAACTGCGCTTGATAACGGCTATTAGGTGTCATGAGCACATAGAATGGCGGTAACGGAGTTCCGGGAGTTTGTACAGGAAACCAGCAGCACTTGTGTAACAGCATGAAAGGCTGCGCGATTGTAGTGTGGTGATAGGGTGTGCAGTTATTCCGCCGATCTCACTGAAACCGGCTGCGGTGAGTTTTTTAAGCGGTCGTGTGAAGTTCGTCAGCAGACTGATTTGTGCTGGGTGTGACTGATGGTTGCGGACGAGGTTTTGGTTTGTCAACTGCGAAGCGAAGACGGACCTCTGTAGGTGCAAAGCGTTTGTTATCATACCACAAGTGCAAAGCAGTATTAAACATATCTTCTTATTGGAAGGTAATTTTAGGAATACGGAAGGGGGCATTACCCTTGTAGCTAGAGGACGTGGGAAGGCGTTTCACGCCTCGAGTATTATATCCTTCATCTCATCTGTGCGAAATGAGAGGAGGAAGCTGATGCGTTTATTTTCGGTATAAGGCGCATAGCATGAGTCGCTATCATGTCCTTTAAACCTAGGATCTCTTGTAAAAATCTCCATTCACTGCAATCGTGTTGCAGAAGGTTGCTGGATTCTATTTCGTTCGAAATGGGTACATCATGAACTATAACAGCTCTGCGATTTGTAGCCTCTTTTGCTTGTTCCAGGTTATTATGAGAAAGTAGTGAGTGGCAAAGTCCAAGCTATCAACTGTCAGGACTGTTCAAATAAGTGTTACATAAAATATGGCAAAACATTGACTTAGGATGCTGTATCATTTTACAATCGATACACATCTCAATACACGCCTTTTTATGACCATGCCAATATTTTTCCAAAAATAATGAATTAAATATTAATTGCTCTAAATTTTCGTCTCAACTTACTTCCACTCCTTTTAATCCCGCTCCTTCTTATGTTAGTATTCTACTTATAAATGCCCGATCAATTACCCCTAAAATCCAAATGCTGAAATCTTTTCTCATTACAAACTTAGTAGACATTATTCTTATAACTGAAACGTGGACCCGAGATGACCAGCCTGACTCAACACTTATAGTACCTAATTACCATATATTCAGGAATAACCGAACTTCGAAACGGGGAGGTGGTACTCTTATCTATGTTCATTCCGAATTTAAAGCTGATACCTTTACTTCACCTAGTCTGACAGAACTAGAAGACTTAACATGGATTGTATTACCATCCTTAGACCTCTTAATAGGTTGTATTTATTATCCACCGTCTTAAACCATCTCTAAAATGGATTCCTTAATTAATGCGTTTATGGAAGCATCTCAACACCACACGGAATATAAGCTAATTGCTGGTGACTTCAACATGCCAAAATTAAACTGGCACGATCCTGCACATCACACCTGCTATACACCTTTCACTAGAACGATTGACTTACTAGAATATAAGCAATTTATTGACCAACCTACAAGAAATGACAGTATCTTAGACCTAGTCTTCACTCTGAACCTTATTCCAGCTAACATGAAGGTAATTCCATCTTTCCTTAACAGTGACCATAGAATATTATCATTCCAAATATAATGCGCCACAGCTTCTGTCAATTCTTTGCAGCCATTTAATAATAAGCATACCTACAACTACATCAACTGGAATCTACTGTCAGAATTCATAAGAACAGAAGAATGAAGCCGATTCTTCCTCTCTAGTGATTTCACAACAGTCTCTTCAAAATTTCATTCACAATTGAAAGGGTTACTTATGGAGACATCACATAAGCTCATTAGGCACACAAAATTAAC
Organism: Atriophallophorus winterbourni; assembly: GCA_013407085.1. Lineage (NCBI taxonomy): Eukaryota > Metazoa > Platyhelminthes > Trematoda > Plagiorchiida > Microphallidae > Atriophallophorus > Atriophallophorus winterbourni. Next base: position 23,300 of record JACCGJ010013245.1, read on the forward strand.
GAAAGCCCAAAAATAGAAAAGAAAATGGTGAAACTATATTCCGTTGCTGCAAAAACACAGGACATTTTCGCCCTCCTTCGTTCTTATGAACTATCAAGAAGTCACAGATATGCTTTAGATAGCACGCTTAGAGCCGACGAAAACAAAGCTCTTATAAGTCAGGATAAGCCGAAATCACTGAATAAACTTTTCAAGTTAAGATCATCCAACTCACCCAGCAACATAGATTTCATTATCAAACATTGTTATTCATCCGCAGTTGAAACAATTGTTAGTTCACCTGATGCTATCTGCGAAGAATTCTTTCTTCACTTTAACTCTAACTACAACAATTCAAACTACGTTTACACAACCAGTCATCTTCCTTCGCCGAATACACTAAATACTTTGAGTATAAACCTTAGTGACAAAAATAAATTATGTCAGCAATCAACTGTCAGTCTCAAACCTGACACAGCAGGCATACCTCCAGCCATATGCAAAATGGGTGGTAAAGACTTTCAACTTCTCCTGCTTAACCTATTTAACGCATCTATTGAATCTGGTACCTTTCCGGCAGAATGGAAACACTCAATTGTTATACCTAGATACAAATCTGGCTCGAAACACTTAGTTACTAACTACCAACCAATTAACCATACAGCCATCTTATCAAGATTATTTGAAAAAATTGTAAAGAAAGCTATACTAGAATACCTGACACCTAGTTTCTTTTCTAAGGCACAGCACGGATTCCTTAACAAAAGATCCTGCATTACTTGCCAGCTAGAATACTTAGACTGCATCACAAGTTTAATTGAAATTGGCTTTTCAGTTGTAGTTGTCTTCCTTGATATAACCAAAGCTATCGACACAGTACCGCATAACCTATTACTATCTAAGCTAAGTTTATTTGGTATAGGTGGCAATCTTAATTCTTGGCTCACTTCTTTTCTTACAGATCGCACATACTGTGTTGAGGTTAATGGTCACAGATCGCGCACCTTGCCGATTCCAAGTGGCGTGATACAAGGCAGTGTTTTAGGTCCATTACTTTTCTCCTATACATAAATGATGTACATACAGTCGTCTCTCATAGTAAACTATTCTTGTTCGCAGACGACATGAAAATAGTAATTTCCTTCCCTTCTTCTGAAACACAAACTTACATTGCCAGACTGAACAAAGATTTAGATGCATTATCCAAATGGGGTAAAATTAATGATCTCTCATTTTCTGTAGAAAAATGTAAGTTCATGCCTTTAAGATGTGCAATTCCTGATAACTCAATACTTCCTAATAGTAATCCTATTCAAATTATCGATTGCACACGTGATCTTGGGTTCAAATATTCAGCATCGCTTACATTCAACGAGCATGTACATCACGTGATCTCAAAGGCAAAGCAGAGAGTAAATATGATTCATAAGTTCTTTACTCTCCCACACTGTAAGTTAGAACTTTAAAAACTTTTCACCATACCCCTCTGTGATTACTATAATATAATATATAGCAGTATAAATAAAACCGATACAATCCTTTTGGAAAAAGTACAACGTACTTTGACCAAATCAATCACCGGATATAGCTCGAATCAATCATATAGAGAAAGATGTGCGCAGCTCAAGCTAGAACCACTATGGTTCCGTAGAATTAGACACAAACTAATACTGTTCTTTATAATAATATCTTCTGATGATATACATATAAATTCGTCTATTCGCTTCCGACAAGGTTCTAGATATAATTTAAGAAATCAAGATAACCTAGTGGAATTACCTAGATCCTGTACGAAAGTAAGAAGTAACTACTAACTAAATAGATACGCCAAACTCTGGAATATTCTTCCGAAATACATAGGACTTTGTACCTCACTATGTGATTTTAAATCACATCTGAATTCATTTCTCACAGTTGAAAAATTCATAAAACTTCTCAACCTAGATGTCTCATTAGATGAACTATACAATCATGGCGTTGCTGGATATTAACATTGATATCAGTTTTTCAACTTTCATAATAAACAGTCACTCCGTCCCTTAGTATTTATTTTCCAAATTACCTCTTTACATCCATATGAAGAAATCCGGCTCACAAACGAGGCAACACTGCGACGCCGAATCTTCTACGAATACCCACAAAAGGACACTCTCCTTTCAAAACATATATTCGACAATAATAATGTGTTTCAACTGAACATTTTTGAAGATTCTGACTCTTCGAGATTCCTCACATCTTCGATGTTCTGGTCCATCGTTCTTTAATATTCTTCGTGTCATTTTTCCCCTCACCCGATTTTGTTTTCATAAAATAACTGCTCATATATTGAATTTCTGTGAAACTGATTGATTATCATTTACCATGACCATTTTAATGAACGAAAAATTACCAGCACGTATGACCTTGAAAATGTTAATAATTATTGTCCATTTTCTATGCTTCATTTATACAAACAACTTTGATAATTATCTATCATGCTTAGCATGCCTTGGAATTCAAAGAATAAAATATTCATCACTTGCAGGGTGAAACCAAAAGACGATTCATTGGTTTTTTCAAGTAATCAGCAGCGCAGCCTGTATGATCGCATGTTGAGCTTGGGGCACATCATGTAAGCATCGTCGACATCAGTAAAGACACTGGTCGCAGCTCGGAACTTTAAGTTCATCCGTATAGCCTTCAAGAAATCAGAAAACTGGCTCTAATGTCAACCATAAAAATATTGCAGGTTAGTTCACACGAACGGTTAGAGGTTTCAAAAGTACCCGCAGCTTAGAAAGCGTTATCATCATCAAGGCATCATTTATAACAAGAGCGATTGTAATTGGAATGTCTGGTCGAACCTCCTCTGATACTAAAAAAAATTACAAAGCTAAAGCTTTAATCTAAACAAAATGAAGTCAATCGCTCAATAATCCAAATAGTCTCAATGCAATCTATGCCAACATGCATAAATCAAAACGAAGAACTTTGTTGCGAATAAACGGAAACATGATCCGAAGCAATGGCCCAAAGTTTGCAAGCTTGGAAACCTTAATATTCAAATCAGTTAGGCGCTGAGTTGGTCGCTCGGGCTACCTACATATAAGCGAACCACAATTACACAAGAATGGAGTGAGTCAACAGAAAATCACTGACTCGAAATGCATTTCAGAAAAAGAAGTATACTAGAGCTGAGATCAACTGCAAGTCCATTAGTTCTTGAGCAGTCGAGCAGAAACAGCAATATTTAACTTAGCTTTTTCCGAGTAGCTTATTCTGAGGTACCGACGATGAAATTTCGAATAGTATTTGGCAGTGCATGCCACAGCATTAGTGAGGATTTATTTTCAGACAGTTTAGTTACAAGAAGGATAGCTTTTCAATGCAAACAAGATGATTGCCATTATGTCGATGATGCACGAACACTGTGCATAAGCAATTTGCCGTTTCCCAATCCTGCAGCATGGACATATTTAACAACACCCATGAGGGCAATGCATGTTTCGGTCAGTTCCTCTTTGAACAAAATGGTTCAATTGAACTTTGACATTTAAACAACAAACTTTAACGGATAAACTAAGAAAGATGCTTTCCATGACCTGTGCACCAGTTCTAGGAACACACATGGCTTATATACTGAGAATTTGGCAGTGAAATCAAGAAGAAGGAGCAAGCTTTCTTGGAAAAGTTTCAAACTTCATCTCCATACTAATGTTGAGAGTCACACACACAGAAAATGTACACCTAATATCAACCGTAATTGCTCAATAAGCGATTCCTTGTGACAATATTAAGCTGATACAAATGGAATAAAAGACCTCTAAAATGAAAATGTCTTGGTGGAAGCTTGACCTTTAAGCAGAGCGACATGAAGCGAGTGGGAATCATCGTTGCGGATAATAATTATAAGTCGATCGAAAAGGAATAATGATTTATCATATTTTTTCAAGAGCTTCCACGTAAAAGTATCCTGATACGATGCTGCAGTGATACAAACTTTTGAAAGAAGTGCGGGGAATACAGCGCATAATCAGCACAAATCTAATGTAATATATAAGAAAATATCAATTGAGAAATTAGCTTAGACTGAACGCCGAGAGAGAATGAAGACGAAAAACCTAAATAGAAAGCCTACGAACTATAGTAAGTAGAGAATTTAGATGATAGGTCTAAGTAAAGTTTTCGGAAATGGTGATGTTTCTCTTTAGTCGGATATAGATTCAAGAATTTATGGTGACAAAAAGAACCTAGCTTCACATATCATAGTAAATATTCGTTCAGAAAAAAGGCATAAAATAGACATGTAATGTCAAGTATAGTCCAGTTGAATACTTACCATGAGTCAATACGCAGCTGCCGTTAAATCGTTATGCAACAAATAAGTATACAAATTTCGAAAGAACGTTTCGAAGCTGGGAGCGATGACAAGAGTTTCGGGAAGGGCATTCCAAAGGAACCAGATACGTACACAACAACAATAAGGGCGACAGCTGATACGGGAGTGAAGAATTTGTAGTGTCGCTGAGTGGCTGCGTGTATGTCGTGACTCAGGGTATTCGAATAGATGTTTTGAAGGATGATATAGTGTATTTAAAAATTTTGTATGTTAGTATCACATCATTCGATGGCTACTTTGAAGGGGAGTAGGGCGTCTCAGTTTTTGAAATCGTTCCTCATACGTTAGTTTCCGGAAACCACTTACGAGTTTGTTTGCACGATGGTACATTTTATCAAGCAATAATATATCCTTTTTTAAACACAGAGTCCAAGCTTGTGATGCATGCACCATGGTTGGAATTAAGTAGGCTTTCATGATGGTGGACAACGTTCCAGGCGAGAAGGTTCTGAAAATCCGTCGCAGCACACCTAGAACCTAGGAAGCATATTTGTAGATGACCTCACAACACAAGCTGTTCTTCAGACTGCCGCATACCCAGACTGCAAGATCTCTTTTCGACTCGGTCCAGCTAAAAATCATCTGCAAAAAGTGATATTGGTACTGGAATGGCTTACTAATTTGTAACAACTGGCATTTTGGAAATTGAATGGCAACTTATTCCGTACCGATCATTCATGGAGAGAATCTAGATCACATTGCCGCTGTGCACAGTCCGCAAATGATTTTATTCGCGTCCAATGTTTAATATCATCAGCAAAGAGAACCACCTTGCACGAGAGCGTCTCTGGTAGGTCGTTGATCTAAACCAAGAAAAGTACTGGCACGAGGACTGAACCTTGCGGTACGGCACTAGAGGCATTAATAACCTGTGATTGTACCCCGTTGATTCAAACGATCGCCTTGCGCCTATTGATTTAACTTTCAAGTCATACGAGAAGCTATCCGCTGATACCCATTTGCTTCAGCTTTTGTAACAGTCGAAAGTGATCAACTCGGTCAAAAGCTTTCGACATATTCAGATAGCAACCGTGGATGCAAGCTCCTTCGTCAACCGCTTGGGTCCAGTCGTTTACCACCGTCAACAAGTTTGTCAAGCACAAGCGACAAATACGAAAACTATTCTGCGCTACAGATAGCATATTTTGTGATTCCAAGTGATGAACTACTTTTTCCGTCACTATACGCTCTCGAACTTTGGATATCACAGGAAGTAAGGTGACATGACGGTAGTTTGCAGGATGTGAACGTCTACCACCTTTGTAGATAGATGGCACCACTCCTTCGGTTAAAGAATGTTTAAACAATTCACACAAAGTTTCACACAGCTACTGGTTACAGGACTTCAGTATAATGGAAGTGATTCCGTCCGCTCAAGTCGATTTCCTAGGGTTCATTCGACAAAAATGTCGTTGTATAATCGCTGAATTGATCTCGATCTCAGTCAGCTGTTACGTCACAGTTGATGGCGGTAATTCATTAGTCGATCTAATTGCTAACCCACCAAATACTTTCGTATCAAATTGAGCGAGAGCTTCAGCTGATTCCTTTGCTGAGACCGTTAATCCATTGTCAGTGAGAACAGGAAATACCCCTGGTTTCACGCTAGATCGGGCATTGACAATCCGATATAGCAATTTAGGATTTCCGTCAGTTTCCAAAGATAAAAAGCGATCGTAATTTTGCTTGTCTTCCTTGATAAGGGTGTTTACTTTGTTGCGAATTCTGCAAAATTGTTGCCAGGAAGCATCGGTCCTGGTATTTCTGTGTTGAACCCAAACCGAGTTCCTTTGCCCGGTCGATTTTTTCGTGCGACTCGATTCTAGATTAAGTGTACTTGCAAATCCTTCGCGACGCTTAATGCAAAGTTTCGCGAACACCAGTTCAGTACCATTTACGGGATTTAAAAATGAGGTTTCTCTTCTGACCGCCTTGTAACTTCATCTAAATCAACAAAGAGCGGATTCAATGAGTCGCATCTGGGTATTGTACATACAATACTACTATACTATCTAGTCTGTTTTTGAGAGTAAAATTTGAGGGCGAGTGAGTAATCGCAGTCAGGTATGTTGGGAAGAAAAATGGAGATAGAATAGCTCCTCAAAGCACTGCTTTCTCAGAGAGGAGTAACGTATAGCGTAGCCTGTTGATTGCAACTCATTGAGATATGTCGGAAATATATCCATATATTCATGTTATTACTTTGCATCGTATGACCTGTGTTTTGAGTAGTTCTGCGAGTTGGACACAATTGAGGCAAGAACGTGTATTCAAGGAACCAAACTTTAACGGCACATGATTTACTGTCAAGTTCTTTCAAATTTATGTGAATCTGACACACAACAGCATCAACTGCAAAGCGTTGCATCCGGCAGGTAAATGAATTTTCATCCTCCAAGGATGGCACCTTCTGCGGGAGATGAAGAACTGGGCTCTCCATGATTTTTAAAACTTGTAAAGAGCACGCTGCAGGGCAAGTTGTGTAATTGTGGTAAATCGGTAACCAAAGATCAACTTCAATTGCAGACCTCTCGTATACGAGCCGATATTTATCGATTATTCGTTCATGAACATAATTAGGCACTCTATACATAAGAAATAAATGAATTGTGCACTAATGACGGATAATAATAACAATTCAGTACACTATTCGGTTATATTCTGGCCCGAATTGCAGGGGCGTAGATAAGTTTAGTTTAGTACAAATAATTTCTAATCAAGTTCCGCAACGATTTGCGCCGAGACGGAAACGCTTACTATTGAGCAATTAAACTTGCATGCAAGTGCAACGGAAATAGGTCGAACGATTCAAATTAGGGGGCAGCATCCGAAAAGAATTCAAGCCAACCAATTAAGATTAGTTCTGATTCCTTGTGAACGAGAGCTGTACCGTTTGCTAAAGAACAAAAATAGGTTTCACTGAATTGAAACTACTCTAACGGGAACATGAACCTCCTATGAAGTTCGGAGCAACCGAGGGAGAGTGAAATTCAACTCTCCGACTCGAAACCGGAATTCAACGTATCGCGAGATGATTTTGATATTTCAGAAAAAGACGCTCCATGCAACTTGTGTTATCTGCTAAATGATAAGTGGTCGTATTCATGGGATGAACAGTGCAGAAGTTTAGCGGAAGCTTTCGATGAAGCCTGGCCTTACATTTGCGAAAGCTCATAGCGTATTGTGAACGGGCTGTAGTATACTTTTTGTAATTCAAGGTGGTTTATAGGCTATAAAATCATCAAGCATAAAAATAGTCATAGGATGATGAAAATTAAAATGTAAGTGTATGAAAAACCAATCTAAGCAATTAGCATAAACAGTATAGAAGTATTTGGGAAAAGAATGGAATAAAACTCGTCCAATTTCGTTTTAAAATCATCCAAGCTGGTTGTTTGTGTGACGGTGGAAGGGAAACTGATCCAAGTAAAATAGACACAGACAAAATAAAAAATACTCTCTACGGTTTATGCGGGAATGGGGTACCACCAGTGCATAATCATAGTTTCAATAATTCCGCGTATCCCTTCGCTGGAAGTGTCTCTTTAAGGGATGGTTTGGGGTATGAAATATTTTGTAAAGTAGGATGTCTCCTTTGGTTGGGGAAGTTTCACCAATGTAGTCATGAATAACATCAAGAGCTCCGGACGATATACATAACATTGCCCTCCGGTACAGCGCAAGAAAAGGAATCGTCGAAAAGGCCAGAGTCAAGCATAGCAGAAACGCAAGAAATTGTGAAGAACTGCGTGAGGACGGTTCGAGTGACAACAGGTTCGCAAAGAGGACCAAATAGAGGGTATCAGCTGACATCGAAAGAGATGCAACTCGTTATGCTACGTCAAAAGAGCCCAATGTAGTTCATGGAACACAGAGTTGGAGCCAGACAAGGTGACAAGCAACATACATAAGAGAAGGCAAATAATCACAAGTGTGAAAAAAGAAACAGGCAGGTGAAAGTACAATGGCGCAAAAGCAGCTTGTTTTTTGGTTTATTCTATTCGCATCAAATATATTACAGTGATATAGGATAAAAATTAAAGCACTACTGACTTCATTCTGCAGCCATATCGCGTAACGATCATTTTGAACACATACAAGCAAACTGGTATGTCCCACTGAGTCTAGTGTTACGATGAGTTTCTTTAGCCCAGCGCACCGCCCGGTCGTTTCTCACAGCTTCTGTGAATAAACGATGGCGGCCTTCTTAATCCGTATCCCAACCATTGAAAACAAGCTAGCATCAGCTTACCTGAGTGCGTACCCTTATTGACCTAGCACCCGTTCGCAGACACCTATATTTCAACGCGATGCTGCCAACGAATGCGGGCAATCTTAAGCAAACAAGATGGGGCTAAAAACAAAAGCCAACGGACATATCATGTTCGGATAAACCAGTATTTGTAAAGAGAAACGTAGCAGGCACGACTGCGTTGCACATTCGACCTTTAAAATACAGTGAAACAACTCGACGTTGTCATAATAGGAGATGGTTAACAACCGCTAAACCCGCTTTGTGTACACGCTGTGACATCTCGTCCTAGACAACAGCCAGAGTAAATAAAAAGTTGTCGGCCACCACTAGATTGAAATCGAGTAGGATGAGCTGCACCAGTCCCGAGTAACTGATTTGCGTTTGTTAGGTGCAAAGCACATGTCATACCTTGAAGCTTCAAGTCCCAGTCGGTTCAGAACTTGTGATATTTTATGAGGGTCATCTCGCAGTGTAGTGCGATGTCATCCGCACTATAAGAGACAGGCATGTATTTTATTATTTGATCAATTAACGATCCATTGTTTCATGTTCTTTGATAGCGAGTAAAGAATTGTCCTCGGAGTGAATCAGTGGACAGCTGAACGAGACGTGAGATGAGGTTACTTACGTTGGATCAAAGCACCCCGAGGCAAGGCCCAAAACACAACAGGCGTGAGCAAGGGAAACGTCATTTGCCAACCCCCCCCCACCTACAATACAAAGAGGGGTAAACAATACAATAGTAAACACAAATTCCACTTTGAAAAAAGGAAGCCAACAACGACAGGTAACACAAATTCAGGTTAGCGTCTGAAGCAGACAGCTATTTGAAGTTCCCCTCCAGTAAAGAAACAAAGGCACAATGAAGTGAAAATTGTTTTTACTTTACAAAATGTTTCTGGAATGTAAGGCGAAACTCAATCGGTCGGTCGGCTACTGGCTGTTGGGATGCCGAACAAGCGGATCATTCCTTGTTCTCGCTCACTTTTCGCCTCACTTGAGTAGGCCAGCAAGTATTGTTTCGGATGCCAAGCGAGAACAAACGTCGCTGACGCGTGGGTTCCCAATTTGTACACGGATTTGCCTGGGGATAGGAGCACAAAACAACAAAATGTAAACAAATGGGGTTTGTTTTAGAGAAAAACCAAGGGCAACTCGCTAATTGGTGTCGTGTGCATTGCTTGCATGCTTTCACAAGTTTAAATACTATCGACTTCGACAAGCGTATTATTTCGAATATTTCCCAAATTGGCTGAGATTGCGCCATTTTGTGTGTCATTTAAATTTGGGTTTACGGACAACCAACATGAAAAGCACACAGCGAATGCGTACTACATAAGGAGCGCGGATGGACAAAAATGCCAAAAGCAGAAATGTTTAAATGATCGTCTACAAAGCAGGCTCGAACGAGCGACTGGTTCAAAGCAAAAGCTTCTGAGATGACTGCTGTGTTGGACGAGAAACGGTCCGCATTCTTGAGGTTCAAAGGTATGCTAACAGATGAAAACTTACGATTTATAAGAGCAGCAAGAAATAAGGTCCAACAGACTGCAAGGCGATGTGCAAATGACTATTGGACTGAAATTAGCCTCAGTATCCAAAAAGCTGCGGATTCCGAAAATTTTCAAGGTATGTATGATGGGATCAAGAGAACCATTGGTCCAAACAAACTTAAAACGGCTCTCATTGAGTGTGTATCTGGTAACCCGATTGTGGACAAAACTCAGCAGATGGATAGATGGGCAGAGCACTTCTCCTCTCTGTACTCTAGAGAGAGTACGGTTTTACCAAATGTACTTGAAAATGTCGAGCGGTTGCCGACCACTGAATATCTAGTTACTCCCCTTACTCTTGATGAGCTCAATAGGGCAATCGACCGCTTAGCGAATGCGAAGTCACCTGGTGAGGACGGAATTCCACCTGAGCTCATCAAATGCTGTAGAACAGTATTATTACAACCTCTTCACCATTTGCTTCTTCGGTGCTGGCAGGAGGAGTGCGCAGCATTTTTATCATTCTTCCACTTCTTCACACGCACCAGAATCCTGATCGTACTCTCCTACCTGATGTGTACAAACAGCGTAAAACCCGTCGTGGATTGTGTGTGTGATGAAAATGCATTCAAATGAGCGCTTTTCGTTCATATGTTCGGACACATGTGATTGAATAGGATGGTCGTATCAAGCTTATGCAACAGTGGCATACAAGCGCAACTTCTTTACCGTTCTTCATTTTGCCAAGCGCATGCGGATCCTACTGTCCCTACCTGATGAGTGCAAACAGCAAGAAAGCGGTCGTGGTGTGTGTGTGTGTGTGATGGAAATGCATGCAAATGAGCTTTTTGTTCAGAGTTGTGTTTTGTGCATAATGAACGCGTTTGACCAATCGGCTTCTGTTGTGCTGTGGGATTCATTTGTGAACACGATTAGCATTGGACGTGTTGACTTGTGTTATGAATCCAGACACAATCGATGTGTGTCCCTACGTGATGTGTACAAACAGCTTGAACCGGTCGTGGTGTGTGTGTGTGATGGAAATGCATGCAAATGAGCTTTTTGTTCAGGGTTGTGTTTTGTGCATAATGAACGCGTTTGACCAATCGGCTTCTGTTGTGCTGTGGGATTCATTTGTGAACACGATTAGCATTGGACGTGTTGACTTGTGTTATGAATCCAGACACAATCGATGTGTGTCCCTACGTGATGTGTACAAACAGCTTGAACCGGTCGTGGGGTGTGCTTGCAATGGAAATGCATGCCAATGAGCATTATTGAGGAACGGTTGTATTGCGGAAGATAAGCAGTTGTTGTGGTTGGTCTTCTTCAGTCCATATCAATCACGGAAGTACATAGCAGAAGATCCCATGCTCCACACCACATTATATGACTAAACAACGTCCACAGCGATAAGCGGCACTCGGTATTGTTAGCCCGATGGCAGCTTGATTCCTGTTGAGCAGCTGAAATCAGTGCCTGCTCGTTTCAAGCTTGAAGATGACACACTGTGCATCTGAGCGATTCAGGGTACTGAGTTTCGAAATCAGGTAGTCGACTACTTGTCTGTGAACGAGATATGTACGATGACCGCACATCTCGAGCTAGCACATTCGAGTAGAGTCTATAGTGTAAGTTTCAATCTGTGGTAGAGCAAGTTCAGA
>JACCGJ010013246.1:0-14443 GCA_013407085.1 Atriophallophorus winterbourni
AGAGAACGGAATGTTCCAGCTTTAGACAGTTGACTAGTTAAATTTGTTGGTTTTCCATGCCAGTGGCGCTATTGCCAATCGAGATTCAGCGTCGCAAAATGTGACCAAATCATGGTAACCTGTACAGGTTGATCTGCTTCTCAATGTCTATATGACTGCTGAAGCTCTTGATAAGGATAGCATCGTTGACGGTGTCTTCACATACGCTTAATACACTGGAGTTTCATTACGATTCTCCCTTACATGTGTTTTAGGGCCTGGGCAACTGACAGTGTCCATAACACCGCTCAGCTTCTAATTGGGGCGGTTCACTTTGGCCTGGACCCTCGACTAGTGTATCAATGACAGTCCTTAACGACGCCGAAGGTGGCTTGCGTTTCAGAACTGTCGCCATGGAAATGCCTATCGGATTATTAGTACACATACCGAGGTACGTGAAACCATCTACACCATCGAGCGCCTGCTTTTATAGCGTTAGAGCGTTCTTTTGACAAATCAATGTCACGCAGCACAACACCAGATATCTAATTTCGTATAACGTGCTCATCTGCGCGCGAGTCGAAAAACAGAACTTCATGAGATACTCCAAATTCCGATTCTAACAAGCCCCCGTCTGAAGCCTTTAAAGATGGCTGTTGTCGACTGCTGTTCAGATTCACCGAATATAAAAATCAGGTCGATAAAGCCTCTCAGGGATGGGAAGTAACTTGTGATCTCGGGTTACTCTTTTTGAAAACAATATGGATGCTAACATCTCGTTTGTTGGAATGAGATTAGTACACAAAATCGCAAACCTTTTTTGATATCGTTACGCTAACTAATTCTCTAACTATGGAATCGTTCCTGAACCCCACTTCACGGAGGATATCGCCTTATGAACTGGCGGGAATTTGGCCACCTCCTTGAAGTTGAACAATACTGTGACAATCGGGCCAGCTCCTTTTCCCGTCTGGGTATTCGATGCAATGGCCCTTTTATCTCTGCATCAGTAGGAGGATGTACGTAACTGACCAAGACTCATAACTTCTTCTATTTCTATTTTCCCCCCTATCTGTCTAGCTGGCAACCTGATAGTATCTACCCACGTGCAGTCCTGTGACTGTGCGGCACTTTGCCTGGATCAGGCTTGTGCTTTCATACCATACGAGTCAATGTAACTGCTGAAGGGAGCTGACTGTTAAGTTGGAACAGTTTTAACACATTACCAGCACCGCAACTCGCTCCACTTTGCAGATTTTAATAGGCGATTAAATCTAACCAATTATAAAGTTACGAACAATTTATTTGATTAATTTTGTGCTTGCCTATTTAATACTTCTTTCCATTCAGCGCGAAAACGATCAGCGCCGCCAGAGACTGAATCTGCTTCTACCGTGAATCGATCCGAATCCCCGGTAGCCTCGAAGCGATTTCGAGACACTCCTGGTTTCGTCAATCCACCTTTTGCCTGTGATCCGCAATTTGTTCGACCACCAAGTTACATTCCTCGTTATTCCAGTCGATATAAATCTCATGAGCGGGCGCATTGCTTCACGTCTAGTCGTCATCCTTACCGGCATCCATTATCCGGTAATATGCCCCACCAATTTGCTCCTCCCTACGTGAACGTTCCGTCATCCCTACACCCGAATTTCTGCCCGTACTCACCACCCTGTCCCGAAGTAAGCTATCAATTATATCCCAACGTATGTTCAATCGTGCAATAATTGTGTACTATTTCCCACTCATATCTGTCTAGGCCTGTGCAACCTGACAGTATCTTAGCCCACGTGCAGTCTCTGACTGTGCGGCACTTGGCCTGGATCAGGCTTGTGCTTTCATACCATTGTGTACTGTACAGTTAACATCATGCTAAATTGATTGGTCACTGGTACTGAGCTCCGTGCATAAATGCGTTGGAACCTCATTACCATTTCCTCGTAATTTTCTCTACGCCTGGGCAACCTGACAACATTTTAACCCATGTGCGGCACTTTTCCAGGATCGAGCTTTTTATTTCGTTCAAACATACATCAACTGTTGTTCACATTGATCTTTAAGGCTTGTTACATCATACGTGATTTCGATATCAATTTGATCGAATAGATTTGCTTCTGTTCGCTTCCTCGATGCACTACCACGAATTAAGTATATATGAAAGCACTGCCGCACAGTGATTAAGAACACACACTTCTTCTTCACTTCTAGCTGCTGAGCGTACCTTTCGATTGAATCAATGCATATTTTCTATTCGTTTGACCTAGTGCTGGAATCAGAATCTCGCCGATCGAATGATGCCTTCCGGTCCTCGTTCGGGAAGCTTCATGGATTTCACCTTTCCAAGTCGATTCAGAAATGCCCCCAGAGGTTATCATCCATAAGTAAGTCGATCAATCCTTGGTGTCCTGTTTCTGTTCGCGTGTTTTTATTGACAATACCATCAGTCTGGCACGACGATACAGTATTTTTTCTAGAAAAGCATCTGCACCCGGAAACCGCCATTCTTCGTTTAGTTCCTGGCTTGGTCTATGCAATTTGACAACATCTCAGCGTATCCATGGCTTTTGCGACTGCGACACCGTCCTGTTGACGCTTATTTCGCGATCATTGCACACGTCACCGGTCATTCGCAGTTTTCTTACCAACGGCGACTCTGTAGTTATTGCCGCAAGCTACTAAGCAGGACTGTGGCCCTGAGTTGAGTAGTCAGAAATTAAGGGTAGTCATTACGATGGCTGGATGTATGTATGAAATCACAAGCCTGACGCAGGCAAAGTGCCACACAGCCATAGACTGCACGCGGGTTAAGATACTGTCAGGTTGCACAGGCCTACACAGATATGACCAGTACTGTAACGGAAAAAGCTTGTTTATTAAAAGCTCAGATAGGGGCACGATTACACATCCGTGCCGTGCTCCCTCAAAGCTCGTTTCAATAACTGTCACACTGTACTATTATTGATCTCTTTATCGATCACGTAGAGTAGTTCGGCTACCGAGGAAATTCGGTGGTAGCTAAAGTGGGATAGAGGAGGAAATCGCGTTCAGAATTACGAAGGCAAAACCTGGGTTTTTCCGGGTCCAAGTGCCCCTGGAATAGATGCCATTTAAGCTCAAGTTTCGAAGGGAACGATCTCTCCTAATTCGACCAGGGTAGTACTGCTCCACGAGATTGAATGCTCGCCAGTTCGATCAAAATCATTGGCGGCTGGAGGTTTTCGTAAGGCGAGCCATAGGTTTTGTCGAACGACTGTACAAACTCTGAGAAAGCCATTAACCGTTTTGGGACGTCCTGTGAATAAAACTTGAACGATTGCCACTTGGAATCCTATATGTCCGTTGGCATAGCCTGGAAAAATGTAGGTATTGTGACATTGCAAGCCTAAATCCACGTGTGCTGAATTACTGCCTACGCCTAGACAGTAATAAGAGATGACGTTTCCGCGTGCAGCTGAGTACCGTTGGCAAAGCAATTGACGTGGTGTTATCTGCTCAATAGCACATCTGCGCATAAAAGATACCCGTGGTCAACCGTTAACACGCAATAGCGACTTGAGAGAGCTTACTGTTGGTTTATGGTATGGTATGAAAGCACAAGCCTGATCCAGGCAAAGTGCCGCACAACCAGAGACTGCACGTGGGCTAAGATACTGTCAGGTTGCACAGGCCTAGACAGATATGAGAATACAAAAAGAACATGAAATGGTGGTGAGACTCCAGCCTGTTTCAACATGCAGCTCACAACATACGGCACTGTTGGTTTACTTAGTAATGAAAGGACGTCAATTCTATTTCCCTCGAACTAAATTTATATATTTGACTATACCAAAATCAAATGAATGTGGTGTGTAAATACGTAAAACATCTATTTTTCCTTCCCACATCCCACCGGTAGTGAGCTGCATGCTGAAACATGCTGGAGTCTCACTAGCATTTCTTTTGTCATATCTGCCTAGGCCTGGGCAACCTGACAGTATCTTAGCCCACGTGCAATCTCTGACTGTGCGGCACTTTGCCTGGATCAGGCTTGTGCTTTCATACATACATATACATATCATGTATATATAATTATCAGATCCTTCGAAACACACTATTGCCCCACGTCATGTGTAACGAGAACACTTCATTTGGCAATATCTGAGTTTGCAACCGCCTATTTTGGAACTTTCTCCCACTTTCTAACAGAATGCGTTAAACCCTACAGGTTCCGTTAAAATCCGCCCTCGAGTATGCCCTACGACCGCGTGTAAGCCTCGATTATGGTTACCTTGTTGCATGCTCACTGTGTTACATATTTTCCACGTACCATTTGTTAATTTATTGCACCGATCTCCTTTTTCATTTCAGGTGCTTGTACATAAATTGTGAAAAATGTTTTTTGAATTAAATGCCAAATAGAACACTTATAAAATCCACATTTGTTTTATCGGATTGAAAGTTCCGTGGGACTTTGTTAGCATTTGGCCACAACAAATTAGATAGATGACAAATAAATCCGGAAAAAGCACCTTGATTCTGTAGTTTCACTGCATGCGATTTTGTGGTTTTTTCTTCGTTTCGTATCATATATAATACAATGATATAGAATAAAATTGTGGCATGATAAAGTACAATGGCCTCACTGACTTGTGTTTGCAGCCATATCGCGTAAGGTTTCTAAGCAACCGATCTGAATTGACAAGCTATATAGCAAGAACTCCAATATCGCTCGTGCTACGTGATAAAGTCTTAGCAAAGTGTATTAGGTGAATCCTGAACAATTCAACTTGCATGTTGTACGTTCTTTGTTCCCTGAGCTGGCATTGTAGCAGTAAGACGTTTCGTCATCAAACTAGATGACATCGTCAGCTGAGCTTTTTGCGAAGTGTTCGTAATCGTCGTGTTTTCTGATTTTTATACGCTGACTTGTATTTCTTTCCTCGTCATTGGTTGTTCTCAAGGTATCACTAATTAATGTTCGGTTCCTCATTGGCACATACATGTCGTCCAATTGAACGTGTTGATTCAATGACCGCGTTCTGGACTGCCAAGCTTCGAGGAATTCCGGTGTGTGGCGTGTGCGTCCCCTTGCAATGACTCAGGTTCCATTCCAGTTGAATTGATGTCCTTCTTGGTCAATGTGAATTGATAGTTACGATTTGTAGTCGTGCCTCCTTACCGCTGATTGGTGTTCGTTCAGTCTGGTACCCAGCCTCCTTCCAGTTTGTCCCACGTAATGCATCTCACAATCCGCGCATGGGATTTTGTAGACCACGTTTGTTTTGTCTTCTTCTTTTAAGCAATCTTTCAATTTGCACAGCTGATTGCGGAGTGTTCGCGTAGGACTGTGTGAAACGTTGATTCCAAGTGGCCGCAGTACTCTTGCAGCAATTTCTGAAACATTCACAATGTATAGGGGTTTCCTGACCTATGCGTGCAATCCTACACGGGCTCGGTAGTCAAAAACAAAGCAGACATACATCTTCTGTTTGGATAGACCAAGTTTTGCAGCCATGTAAGAGTTTAGTATGCCGAGGTAAACAAAGCTGTCTACTAATTCAAGCCTGACACCACACCGTAAGATTTGAAAGAGAACCGTTCCATTCCTGGGTGTGTTTTACACTTGTCCGGCGCACTTCACATACCATGCCTTTAAGCTTCAACTGTTAGTTGGTCCGGTGCTTGTATTATATGAAGGTCATCTTCAAGAAGTGTGATGTCATCCGCATACGCTGGATTGGTAAAAGTTCAATACCTGCGCCCATCAAACTAGCTGAAGTTTTCATTAGTATTTGTCGATCGCTAAGGTAAAATGGAACTGCGAGATAGGGTAACCCTACGGCACCCCGCCGTAGATATTGTACGAGAACAACAACTGTCCATACACTCGAACTCTGCCCGAGGTTTGGCAATATAATACTTTCAACATACTTCTTGTCCCGGTAGACAGATCCAAAGACCCTCGCGGAATCGAATTCACACTGTCAACGAATACCACGATAGCTGGCCTACGAAACGCGTGGCATTGTCCCAGTGAATGACGCGCGCGAAGATTTGATCTGTACACCTTCGACTAGCACGAAATCCAGTTTGTTCCTTACGGATTTGCTATTCCCATATGGTAATCCAGCGGTCAAATAACATTGAGGCCAAGTCATCCGAGCGCGTTGCTTAGCTGATTTGTTGGCGTGCTGCATTCAAGTTCGTAAACTAGAGCGTCAGACGCTTAATCCACAAGCCACTTAATCCCCGGTTTAAGAATGCAGAATACGTTTAAATGAATTTATTTAGCAGGAGAGATATGCAGTTGATTTTAAGAACGTCAATCTTTCCGTAGTTGAGTATTGCTGAATTGCTTAAGATGTCATGCCATGCAACGAGAAATGTGTACTAGGGGTGAAAGCAGAGTATGAGGCAGACGATGATTTACGCCCCATGATTTTGCCATGGAATTTGAGATTTTAGCCGAATCTATACCTCAAAGGGAGAGGATGAATGAATTGTCATCTTAACAAAATATTCATTTGCATGCTTTTCCGTCATTCATTGTCATCTTATTTTGAACATACCTTTGTTCGAGGTAGACGAATTATTGGTAGAAGAGAACTTTGCACTAGCTATATTTCCACCTGAAAACTCGAATAAGTATGAAGACGCAAATAGTGGTTGCCCGAACTAATAATGCTGTAGAAGGCTGGCATCATGCATGCATCCCACCATGTGAACATTTCTTAACGGTTTGCGAATGGATTTGCAGACAGCATACGGCCTCAGTTCTTCAAGCCAGTGCTCGGGTTCATATCAAACAGAAGTAGGCTGAGATATGCGCCAGGACATCTCGAGCAATTCAGCGATACTCAACTACGGAAAAATTGACGTTCTTAAAATCAATTGCATATCTCCCGCTAAATAAATTCATTTGAATGTATTCTGCACTCTTCAGAATCTATCAAACTGACGATTGAGTGTTCGGACACCATCAGTGATACCTAATCGCTCGCTGGCAGTAGTTCCGTACGTTGATACAGCCCGTCGTAGATTCCAATCCTAGTCTTAGAACTCCATCGACTTTCCCGTTATGTTCTCAATCTGGTAGCTAGTTTAACCTTAATAAGCATCATGTCTGCTATCAACAGAAAGCAACCGACGATGATTCCATTACTTGGAATTTGTAGTAGCCCAGCGTTTAGCTACACGGTAAGCTAGCGTACAAACCATTCAACGCGGATGTTTGTATCTCACTCCATTATTCAGAAAATGCAAACTGAAACTATCTGAAAACATTCTGCTGTCCTCTGACGTTTCCTGTCAAAACGCATCGAGGGCATAGCCCCGGCTCTAGACAGGTGCCCCGATATGTATAGATACTTTGCGCACTATAGGTTGGACAAATGACGCTTTGAACAATGGAATTGGTCGCCGATATCATTAAGATGACAACCTACAACGCAATAAACGCTCGTTTGAAAATAGACGACCTGCACAAAGGCGACTGGTATACAGGTCGACCTCAGCCCAAAATTCTTTAGACCTGCTTTACCAGGCGTACATGGTACTACTTGAATAATTACACATCAATGTTGAAATGTGCGTATATAAACCGCCGTTAATTCATAAATTCAGAGATTCATGAGCTCTGTTTACGCTCAGACATTAATCCGACCAGCTCACTAAGCGATGGAGGTCCAGTCCTGTACGATCAGTCAATAATTGGTGTAAATTGTTTTGTAGCGCCACATGATGACTTCTAATATAGCAATCTGCATGGATAGCTCAACTTTTGAACTAAGGCCCGACAAAATGGAAGTACATTTGACTCGAATTGTTTATTCTTTATAAAAGACATTCGCATTCACTGCGCGAGACATTGGTGAATCTGTCCACAATGAATATAATCTTGATGTCGTAGATTCCCATTTTTGATACGACTGAAATAGAAACTTGCAAATTAGAAACTCAGAAAAAAACTTTTATCACTTCTCAATCAAGAGGTGTATCATCAATAATATAAAAAATGTTCATTTTCACTTACAAGAGCAATCTATTAGGCTTCTTGGAAAAAGTCTGCAAAAAATAAAATGGTTTGTCATTTAATCAGATAGGGGCGAAGTTTTAGGGCAATGATCCCAAGAGATTTAGCATCACAAACATATTAGAAGCACGCTTACCGGTTTCGATGTTGGCAACCTGCAACGGTAGATCTTGAATTAGGACACGTAAAATCAGTAATTTTCTTATCACAGGTCAACAGCAGAACTGATGAGCATCATGTTGAATAACGACTTACATTCAAGACCCATCGCTAAGGATCCGATCCAGCGGCACACCTGAAAACAACTAGCGTTTAATATGATACATCTACTTCAGTACATTGAATTGATATCACGAACATCAAGTGAACTATGCGAACATCATCATAAACTTACCAGTTGACCAGTTCTGTAACGGAAAAGCTTTTTTATTAAAAGCTCAGATAGGGGCGAAGTTTTAGGGCAATGATCCCGAAAGATTTAGCATCACAAACATATTGGAAGTACACTTACCGGCTTTTTGGAACAGAGTTCGACGCTGGCAACCTGCAACCGTAGAGCTCGAATTAGGACACGTAAAATCAGGAAATGTTCTTATCACAGGTCAACAGCAGAACTGATAAGCATCATATTGAATATCGACTTACATTCAAGACCCATCGCTAAGGATCCGATCCAGCGGCACACCTGAAAATAACTAGCGTTTAATATGATACATCTACTTCAGTAAATTGAATTGATATCACGAACATCATCATAGACTTACCATTTGACCAGTTCTGTAACGGAAAAGTTTGTTTATTAAAAGCTCAGATAGGGGCGAAGTTTTAGGGCAATGATCCCGAAAGATTTAGCATCACAAACATATTGGAAGTACACTTACCGGCTTTTGGGAACAGAGTTCGACGCTGGCAACCTGCAACCGTAGAGCTCGAATTAGGACACGTAAAATCAGTAAATCTTTTTATCACAGGTCAACAGCAGAACTGATAAGCATCATATTGAATATCGACTTACATTCAAGACCCATCGCTAAGGATCCGATCCAGCGGCACACCTGAAAATAACTAGCGTTTAATATGATACATCTACTTCAGTAAATTGAATTGATATCACGAACATCAAGTGAACTATGCGAACATCATCATAAACTTACCAGTTGACCAGTTCTGTAACGGAAAAGTTTGTTTATTAAAAGCTCAGATAGGGGCGAAGTTTTAGGGCAATGATCCCGAAAGATTTAGCATCACAAAGATATTGGAATTACACTTTCATTTTATTGACGTACCTGGATTAAAACTCAACGATTCCGCACCTCTAATCCTGGGAGTAAAATTGATGTTTGTTAACTTCATTCGTGAGCAATATAAATTCAGAAGCTGAAATAAAAAACTGTGGTTGACACACATTTAAAAATTCAGATTCATGAATGAAGTCAAATAAATCAGGGTAGGCAAGGAACATCATGGCAAACACTCACGTGGTCGGCGAGGCGAAACACAACGACTGAATTTACAACGACCAAATTAAAACAAATAAAAATATTATTAATTACGATAAACATTATTGTCATGAAATGCTTTGATGTGACAACCGTTTAAATAATATTAAATTATTGTATAATAATATTTTTTATTAAGATTCGTTTAATTAATATACATATTATATTCACTTCAGTTCAGTTACTAGGCAGAGGACTGTAAATATCTGAAATGCCAATCTAGCTTCCAGAATTTCTGTCGGCAAAGGCTTTAAGGAAGCGCCCACCCCATCCAAAGATGGTTCATTGTTCTTTTGTATCTTCGTCGAATGCGATTTTATTATCGAGTAAATAGGGTGCAAAACTCATATCTAATAATTTTAATGAAACATGAGACCGCTGTTTAATATTGTAATCAGTTGAAGGATTTTATTGGGATGCGATATGTGGAAACGACAGATTTGTAAATAGTGAAAAGGGTAATTATCTTCAAAGTTGAAGATGGTTAAATTCTTCGAACTATAGTAATTTGCACAGTTGTGCACGTATGTGCAATTGTGCAGCATTTCTGTGCTGTGCGGCTAACATCGTGCTAAATCGATTGGCCAACGGTAGTGAGCTTCGTGCTGAAACATGCTGCAGTCTCACTACCATTTATATTTCCTTTCTCATATCTGTCTAGGCCTGGGCAACCTGAAATTATCGTAGCCCATGTGCAGTCTTTCACTGCACGGCACCTCAACTGGATCAGGCTTGTGCTTTCATACATACATACAATTTGTACAGTTTTATATTTGTATTATCTTAATTCGTTAACTTAGACAAATTGGTAAAACCGAACACGCATTCGATTCGATTCGAGCCATGAACCATGATACAAATTATGAAGACAAGAAAAAAGAGGATTTTATCAAACAATTCACATTCCTCTTTTTCGACAAGACAGATCCACGTCTCAGGTTTGCACAAATCGAAGCTGTATTCGAGTAATACCGTTTTCGAACGCAATGCACACGCTACAACAGTGTTGTTGGAATGCTTCCAACCTACAACGCCAGAGAAGTTTCTGATTTAGTTTATGATCAACATGCCACAGATCATTACGTTAAACTCAAATCTGTGATTATCTCATATATTGGTTCAACCGATGAGCAAAACTTGCGAAAACTCTTATCCAGCTGTGAGCTAGGAGATCGTAAAACTTCACAACACTTATGTCTTTTGTTACAGTTACAGAGTACACAGAAGGTTGACGAACCCGTCCTACGAAAGATCTGGTTCCCGAGTTTGTTAAACGTTATGCGCAAAGTTCCGGTTATTATGAAAAACGACAGTAACCTAGACAAGCTTGCTCAAGTTGCAAATGAAGTCTATGACATCTCTCATAATACATCAATCTGCGCGGTCAGCCAAGCAACTTCCACCTCTTGTACTTCTAACGCAGATTTGAACAAGGATATATCTTATTTGAAATCCCGGATCAGTGAATAGACTTTACAAATCTGGCAGTTAAACAAAAGTCGAAGCCGTCCTCGCCATCGAAAGAACACCATGCAGCACCACGATAAACGAAGCCGCTAAGCCAGGCAGTAGAAACGGCGGCTCTGTCTGGCAATAAAACCAGCCGCTTATTCTATTTACTGATGGTTCAACAAAGATGCGTTTCCTGAGCGTCATCCCACCCACAAACTCGGGACGCAGAAACCACTCTTCCTTGACCCTACCAGCAGCCAACGATCACTCTCGATCGACCTCGGTCAGCGACGTAACATTCGCTGGATCTCAACTGTTTCCGATGTCAGAAACTCTATCCTGGAAGCCGATTTTCTCTCACACTTTCATCTTTCAGTCAACATGAGTAGACAAAACCTCATTGACAATGTCACAAAAATTAAGGCCATCGGCAATTTGTGTAATTCACCCATACAATCTATCCGAGTCCTGATTCCAGATGTTGCACCGAAATACTTTTCTCTCATGAGCGAATTTTCAGATAACTTCAAACCTTGTGTACACGACACTCCTCTGAAGCATTTAATCAAACACCAAATTTCAACCCGTTGACCCCCGGTTTTAGTAGATTAGGCAGAATTGCACCCAACAAACTTGAAGATGCCAAACGAAAATTCTAGCATGTAAAGCAACTCGGAATAATAGTCCATCAATTGTACCTTGAGCCACACCTCTTTTAACGAATAAAGTTCTCTTCTTCTTCTTCTTCTTCTTTACATGGTGGACAAAAACAAACCGGACGCCTGGTGTCCATGTTGCGATTATCGTGCTTTAAATCGTGTAACGATCCCAGATCGATATCTTATTTCGCACATGCATTACTTTGCAATGTCTCTTCACGGAAAATGTGTTCTTGATTTTGAATTTATTTCGCGCATATCATCAAATTCCTGTGGCTGACGAGGATATTACCAAAACTGCCATCACCACTCGATTTGGTTTGTTCGAATTTCTCAGGATGCCATTTGGTCTACGCAATGCTGCACAGACTTTCCAGATATACATGGACCAAGTTTCCTTCTATCTATATTTCGTCTACGTGTATAATAATGATGTCATAATTGTGAGTACAACCCCCCTGAACATCTGTAGTGACGGTTCAAATATTCAATCAATAGTAATCAATAATTTTGTAATTCAAATTTTCTTGTTGTTAGCCTCACATTAATTACAATATACTCTTTGTCTACGCACAATTTTCGTTTTTCTGTGGTTGTCTGGGAGTCGAAATTGTATGTGGATATCCAGTTTGGTCTGTCCATAGCAGCTTGTTTGATGTCGTTTCAGCTAAGTCCACACCTGCAGATTTCCTCTTCACACGAGCGCTTCCAAGATAGTCTTGGGCGTCCGGCCCGTCTCTTCCCGATTGGGTTCCATACCAGAGCATGATGCGTGATGTTATCATAAGGTTTCCGCAAGGTGTGCCCAACCCATTTCCACTTTCTTCTACTGATCTGCTGGGCGATCGGGTCCTCGGCAGCAATCTGCCACAGGTCTTGATTCCTTATCTTTTCTGGCCATTTTACCCCAATAATTCGACAAAGGCAATTATTGTGGAATGATTGCAAGCGGCCAGTAGATTTTTCTGTTACTCGCCAGGTTTCCGATCTATAGAGTAGCACGGATTTGACGTTGCTTCTGAATATACGGACTTTCGTGCGTTTTGATAGAACCTTCGACTCCCAAATGGGTTTCAAAGCTATGAACGCGTATCTTGCTTTGCCGATTCTGGCGACTATGTCTTCGTTCGTGCCACCACTTATTGAAACAAGGCTGTCAAGTTAGACGAATTGCGTAACGTCTTTAACTGCTTTACCATTGATGGTGATTGATGGGTGCTCATCAGTTAGCACACGGAGGACTTCCGTTTTTTAGGTATTCACGCGTAGTCCTGCATATAAAGCAAAGTGTGCTAGTCTATCGGTCTTTCTCTGAAGACTTTGGGGGTCACGTGATATCAAGCAGACATCATCATCGTATTCCAGATCCTCCAACTGGTCGGATTCCTTCCAATTGATACCAATCATCTCACCTTTTACTGTCTGCTTCATTATCCAGTCTATTAAATAAATAAATGAATTAATTAATTAATTTTATTTTCGAAAATTCAAGGCATTTTAAACATGATCAATAATTTCTAATAGCTTTGTACAATCAGATTATAGTATGTATGTATTATGTATGTTGCAAAAACAATTTGTTCAAGGTCATTTGTTTCAGCGGAATTTAACGTTCAAAGTAACGGTATTTAAAGTTGTTTTTAGGTAATCGGTACGTGATCTGATATAGTACGAAAACACAGCTATTGCGAGGAAAAGTATAGAATGTTTTCGGCAACACTGATGATCAACGGATAAGGTCCATCGAAGATGCGCGAAGAATCTCTATGGTTGATGTTCCAAACTTTTTCATTTTGATTATTGTAAATAGATTGATCTTTCCTGACCATGAGCCGTTTTCTTGTCCGCTAGGCGAAGGTGGTTTATTCCACTAGTTTGAGGTCTGGGGGCCAGTTTCATTTCGGTGCGGATTTAGAATTTTGCTGCGGAGAAAAAAACTCAGAAGCGAGAGAATGTTGTTTCGAACGTTATGAACGTTTATTTAATATCAATACCCAGGAATGCCATTATCATATAAATCATCAGGTAAAACATTTGAATTAAGAAGATTGCGAATTTTTTCTATGGTAAGAAATGAAGCTAGATGTGATTTGAATTCATTTAAAGAGGAACTGAGTCTTATATATTTTGGAAGAAGATTCCACAGTTTAGCATATTTAGTCAAGAAGAAACTGTTCCTTACTTTAGTACGAAACCTTGGTAACTTAATAGTTTTTTCACTATTTCTCAAGCTATATTTAGAATCATGCCGTATATGAATATTCGAACGTATTTCAATATTATCCGTTGACAGTATTTTAAAGAATAAGATGAGGTTATGCTTAAGTCTGCGAAACCATAGGGGATCGAGTTTCAGTTGTATACATCTTTCTCTATAGGATTGTTTGGTGGTATAACCGATTATTGATTTTGAGAAAGTACGTTGTATCTTTTCTAAAACTATGCTATCGGTTTTATTTATATTAGTATATATTATGTTACAATAGTCAAAGATAGGAATGGTGAATAATTTATACATTTCTAGTTTACAATGAGGCTGAATTATAGATCTGTGTATAGCATTCATACTTTGTCTGGCTTTAGTAATAAGGTGGCGTATCTGTTCGTTGAAAGTGAGTGTTGAAGAATATCGAAATCCTAAATCACGCGTGCTATCAATCATTTGAATTGCATTATTGTTTAGAAGGATTGAGTTATTTTGTATCGTGCATCTTATAGGCATAAAATTAGATTTTGCTGTTGAGAACGTTAGACCATTATTTTTTGCCCAATCTGCAAGTGCAGCTAAATCATTGTTTAGTCGAGCTATATAAGTTTGTGCTTGATTAGCTGGGGAAGTGATG
>JACCGJ010013247.1:0-16627 GCA_013407085.1 Atriophallophorus winterbourni
GAAAGTGCGACTCGGCATATGCAGCTTTTTATCAATTCCCAGTTTTCTGAAGCAGATTCAAGTGGGGTTGTCTTGTTGAACTCGTCCGTGAAGGCTTTTGTGAATCTCGCAGTTAGATTAGGTTCGCACATGCGAGTGACGTCTATCCCAGGCTTAGCAGACAATTTGGTGCGTTGAAATCTCGTGTGAGGAAGCTTCAGTTTTGCACAGAACAGTAAATATTCAATGTCGGAGTCTGCGCTTTAATATGATATGGTGAGAAGCACGCTTCCTATATTAGTTTGCTTAACAAAAAATAAGATCAAGCTGATGCCAATGCTTAGAGCGAGGATGTTTCCAAAAGACTTTATGCTGTGGTTTGTTTGAAAGAACGTGTTACTCACTAGACAGTTTTTCTGTGGCACGTTTTTCAGGACGGCTGAAGGTTATGATAGGCAGCTTTTTTTCAGCAGGCGTCGCAGAGAGCGTCGGTGCATGAACTTTGACCAACGTATTGGTACCAGTAATGCACCTCAGGTTTAAAGTCCAAATCCGTTCGCTCCCGCTGCTGCTCGGCACTGTTGCTTTTAATATGTCGTTTCGCACGGCAAACTAAACTCCATGCAGTCGATGCTCATCCGAACCTATTCCTTTCCAAAAGAATGATTAATCACTTTGTGTTAGCTTACCAGTGTCTGGTAAGTGCATCTTTTGAAGGGCAGCCACGTCGACATTCAGCCTCTTTAGCTCGTTGTTAATCACGGCGTGCTGATGTCATGATATATGTTTAACAACCTAGAGCAGCACCCTCTCTACTCCAGCTTCAAAGGAACGTTTCCTAAGTGGGTTCAAACTTCAAAAGCAAGTGTCTAGCATTTTCGCTGTCTCAGCAAGAATAGATAACAATGATCACAACGATAGAGATAACTCCAGGAAAATTGAATGATCCACTCAATTTACAAAAAAACTTATTGCACTGGAACTAAGAAACAAATTCTGAAAGACCTGAACGTGTACAGTCTCAGATCTATTTAACGGCATTGATTCATCTAATTCAGCCAAGTAGCGATATAATTGATTTTACTCAGTAGACTAAGCATGCAGCAAATAGCAGTATATTGGGTATATCCTCAACTAATAGAGGGGGATATAGCTTATTCTCTACTCAATGTTATCCAAAATGATTACTTTTCAAGAGCACGACCGTCAACCTTAGAGTTTTCTCTTTCAAATTTAGACATTCTTCACCACAAAGGTAAGTTTTATTCTTTCAATGTACCAAAATATTCGAACTTGTGCTACATTTAGGCATTCTGCAAAAAATCACATACAATTGATATACAACACGGATTTTTACCAAGATTCTCGCAATCACAATCACAGACGGCGCTGTCTTAGTAGGGAAAACATGCTTTTTTGACGAACTTATGAAAGAACTGCAGCATTATTGACTTTATCCATCTAAGTTATGCTTCGTAGATTGAAAACATTTCGATACGTTTTGTCTCGCGCGGGATGTCTAGGATTTACTAACTTAGAGTACAGCGTTCCAGACGAACGCGCTGTTAACCACCATGTTTGTCTTTACATTTAACTTGCAGTTATCCCAATCACAAAATCACTGCTCTTTTGCTAATCCGATCAATATTCTCTACATAAAGTGAAAGGTTATCCGCAATGGTTGAACCGGCATAAGTAAGATGATATACTAGTTAAAGCTGAAGGTTTCCAACAGTGAATATTCAGGACCATGCGATACATTGATAACAGAATTTAATCTGATTGCTTGTCCAAAGACTTTGCATGCAACGAGAAACAATCTTGGTCTTGGCAATGAGCAATATTGGCTGCATCGTCGACAAACGAAGGGTGACCGAATAGCACATTCTGTCAGCACTGATGAAGCAACTGGTAAAGAGGCTGTAATAATTATGTTTCACAGCATTTCATGAGCTCAGGTTGAATTCCGTCGTCAAAAAGAGACTTTACATCCGCCAACCGTTAGACTTGAGTACTGTGCTAATCTATAATTGTGAGAGTATCTAGATGTTCAAATGTTGGCAACCAATAATCATATTCCAGTGCATGCGGTCAAATTGTGCTGTCCATGTCGTAGAGAGAAGACAAGTGCCTCACTCATCTATTCATTTGCCGAGTTTTGTCGTCAATCTGGTTGTCAAATACCGATTATTCATCGAACAATTCACTGTATTGGAGATTATGCATCCCAAATGTTTCAAGCAATTTCTTTTGTGAGCATGTTGTGACATTCTGAAGAAGGAAAAATTCTTTTCAGAAACGATTAGTGTGTTCGTGTTCGGTGTTATGTATCTGTGTGGGTTTCTTTGTACTTGATGACCTAAATCTAACATGAAGATAAACTTGAATTTTATGCATCTTATAGCAGTTCACCAATTCTAAATAGATTTGTATGCTCATAAAACGGGCATTCGACTAAATTACCCGCCAAATCTCATTCCTGTTACACACTGCAATAAATTGACTCGAATAAAAATACATCCTTTTTGTGATGTGTTGAGTTTATATTTTATAAATCTATCCATCAAACGACCTCAAAAGGTTTTGTCACCCTATCATGCAAATTATGAATATCTTGTCTAAAATATCATGAGTTTCGTGTATGTACAATGATTGATTGATAATAGTCTAGAGCGGGAATTTCAAACAGATTCGCATCATGATTTCTATTTCTTCTCCATCGAATTGTTTATCATTTCTTTTATGTTTCCATTATTTTTGCTGTATTATTTGCAAACGTGTGTGTTTACCCATTCATGCAAATTTTGCCTGTACCTGTACAATGTCAAGTGCGCATTCAATCTGAGAATTTGTTTTAAGTACAGAAAAGAAAATGATTAGAAACAAAAGGATATTCCGTGATATTCTCGCAATGAAAAAAACGTGTAAATACAGATTTAAATATTTTTATTCAATTTGTGGATTGGAAAAGCTTCCGGTTATTGAACACATCTTCCAGACAATGGCATTATTTTACTAGGTTTGTGCCATTAGATTATCCTTTACGCAAAAATGTTGTGCATCGTCATGTGATAAACGGGGAGGAATTTTTCGGAAAAACTTTAGTAATTTATTGTAATTTGTTTTTAAATTTCAAAGCATACAATCAATCTTGTGTAACTGAAAAGTTCAATAGCGATGAGAGTTAGCGCTTTGTCTACTGACGGTAACTCTAGTTACAACCTCAAACAAGCAGTCGATTTCTCAGTAACTCCCGTCGGTTCCTTCAGATACTAACGAAGTGCACTTGTCAGGCGGCGTCTAGCATCTGGACAATAAAAATTAATCATGTGTTTTATTTATGCTATAATTAAGCAGACTAACGAAAAATATCATAAAATACGTATATCCAATTACCGTTAACACAGTGTTAATCTCGAAATTCTGAATTATCTGCCAAACAATATCTGACTGCACAACAACAGAGCGAGAAACCACCAAGGACGAAATTATCAAACCATCAATAATTTCAGGCGAGAAGGTTCTAAAAATCCGTCGAAGCTTACAAGATTCTAGGTATGCTGCGACGGATTTTCAGAACCTCTTCGCCTGGAACGTTGCCCACCATAATGGAAGCCTATATATTTCCGACCATGGAGCATGCATCACAAGCTTGGAATACGTGGTTAAAAAAATATACTGTTGCATGACAAATTGTACCATCGCGCAACCAAACTCGTAAGAGGTTTCCGGAATCTAACGTTCGAGGAATGATTGCAAAAACTGAGGCTCACCACTCCCCTCCAAAGAAGCCTTCGAAGCGATGTGATACTAACATACAAAATAAATACCCCACATCATCCCTTAAAACATTTATTCGAATACCGTGAGTCACGACATAAACGCAGCCACTCAGCGACACTGCAAATTTCCTACTCCCCTATCAGCTGTCACCGATATTTTTATTGTGTACGTATCTCTTTTCTTTGCAATTCCCTTCGCGAAACTCTTGTCATCTCTCCCAGCATCGAAACGTTTATTCGAAATTTGGATACTTATTTGTTGCTGCGTGTTGACTCATGGTAACAATACAACTTGACTATACTTGACATTAAATGTTTATTTTATACCTTTTTCCTGAACAAAGATTTACTATAATATGGTAATTGTGAAGCTATGTGCTGTTTGTGACCATAAATTCTTGAATCTTGAATCTTGGTCTCAGGAGGATTGCATTTGGAATTTTCAAGATACCAAATTTGCAATACGATGAACGAAATAGACACCGCCAGTTTCTACTGAACGATATGCAAGTCTGTAAGGTCGGTTAAACAAACCCTGCGATGCAGTGGCTCCAATCGTGCCAGTGGGCAGCAAAAAGGTTGAAAAATCAGATCATGAACAACATTTTATTTGATCTTAAGCTGGATTTGGTTTGATCTGCTTATATAAGATAACCTACACATATTAAAGATAATATATATTCACCTTGTATCACATACACCAATAATACTAAAAAATGATTGCATCCATCTATTAAATTGACTGGTTACACAAACCGTACTGATTATTCAGTTGTTTAAATTATTCTTAGTAGTATTCTTAATATTCTTGCTGTTCTGATCATGTGAGGTATCGGGTGATATGAATTAGCAGATGAATTCCAGAGAAAGTTGAATTTTGAAACATTTTAATCAAAGTCGTGGATAGATACAAACACAAAACCGTTAGGATAATATTCTTGGTAAATATTCATATGCAATACTCACAGAGCCTAATCTTCACTGTCCGCAAGTGATGACGGTCAAAAACCAAAAACCGGATGTGGAATGTAAGTGCGGGAAATGTAAGCACCGCATTAAAACTTCAAGCTAAAGTTTCATTTCAACTCCAAATAAACGTGTACTTTTAGCCATAATTCAATACTGAGAAGCGCTTTCGTGTGCGAAAAAGAGGATATTTTCAAAATTATCTTTCTTATAATCAGTACCCTGGCTTAGCATCCATTATTTGATGTCAATCATGGCTATATATTTCAAAATTATGATTGAAGGGACGGCATCAGTTCGCTAAAGCAACCTATGTGCCTTGGAAAAAAACGTTAAATAAACTTTCACAAATTTATATTTGTATGCCTCTGTTATATAGGGTTCTTACAAAGAACCACGATGTTCAAATACAGAATCACAAAGTGATTCCTGGCCAAGCGCTCAAGGCGCATATGGAAGACCAAAGTATTGTGGTGCTCAGATTCCCATTTCTTACACACCACTACCGGTTTCAGACTGTTTGCCATCGTCAGGTGGAGACAGTAAGATCGCGTTCAGTGAGCCTTGAAACGGTGGAAAAGCGATAAACAATTTTTATTTGTATGCCGCTGTTATATAAGGTTCTTACGAAAAACCACGATGTTCAAATACAGAATCACGAAGTGATTCCTGGCCAAGTGCTCGAGGCGCATATGAAAGACCAAAGTTTTGTGGTGCTCAGATCCCCATCCCTTACACTCCACTACTGGTTTCAGGCTGTTTGCCCTCGTCGGGTGGAGACAGTGAGATCAAGTTCAGTCAGCCTTGAAACAGGGGAAAAGCGGTAAACAAAGTTATATTTGTATGCCACTGTTATATTGGGTTCTTACAAAGAACCACGATGTTCAAATACATCACCATCATCAAAGACAGCATTACACCAGTATAACGTACCGAATGCTTAACTGCCATACAACCACGAAAAAGTAAAGTCCTAAAAGTTGGGGAAGGGTGGGACTTAAATTGCTTAGAAGAGTAAGCACAAACAAACTGGGAAGAGGTGCCTACACCTCCGATGAAACAAGCATTCAAAAAAGTTTCGTGAACGAGTAGAGCAACATCAGCACGGCTCACAAAGTGATTCCTGGCCAAGCGCTCGAGGCGATTATGAAAGAGAAAATTATTGTGGTGCCCACATCCACATCCTTTACACACCACCCCTGGTTTCAGGCTGTTTGCTATCGTCAGGTGGGGACAGTAGGATCAGGTTCAGTGAGCCGTGAAACAGTGGAAAAGCGGTAAACGAAGTCATATTTGTATGCCGCTGTTATATCGGGTTCTTACAAAGAACCACGATGTTCAAACACTGAATCACAAAGTGATTCTTGGTCAAGCACTCGAGGCGCTTATGGATAACCAAAGTAAAGTGTTGCTCACATCCCCATCCCTTACACACCACCCCTGGTTTCAGGCTGTTTGCTATCGTCAGGTGGGGACAGTAGGATCAGGTTCAGTGAGCCTCGAAACAGTGGAAAAGCGGTAAACGAAGTCATATTTGTATGCCGCTGTTATATCGGGTTCTTACAAAGAAACACGACGTTTAAATACAGAATCACAAAGTGATTCCCGTCCAAGTGCTCGAGGCGCATATGAAAGACCAATGTATTGTGGTGCTCAGATCCTCATTCGTTACACACCACTACCGGTTTCAGGCTGTTTGCCATCGTCAGATATAGACAGTATGATCAGGTTCAGTGAGCCTTGACACAGTGGAAAAGCGGTAAACAAAGTTATATTTGTATGCCACTGTTATATCGGGTTCTCAAACGTTCACTGTTTTGTGGTTACATCCATTCATAGGAAAGGCTTCAGGAGTCAACCTCGAGGAAAAATCCGGAGCCGGAGTCCCGGTAGGCTGTCAGAAGTTTATTCAACTTCGTCCTGCCAGCTCCTGCGACGACATCGTTGTCCAAACGTATCAGCCTAGCTGTTACTTTGGTTCCAGTGGTGCCGTGGAGAGGGAGCACTTGCTGCATGGGAAACAGCTAGTTCTCCATATTGAACTGCCCTGGCGTACATCACAACGCACCAATGAAGAGGACACTCCATTCCACTTCTACGAAAAATAACACGGAAAGCAGCAGATACCGGTTAAAAGTTATGGCTCGACTGGCGTAGAGCTAAGCGCCTGATGCTACTTTCGACGGTGAGAGAGACTTCCAGGTCTCATTGGACGGCTACTGCCCGCCTCAAGCTGGGTAGCCTCCAGTCAATAAGGTGCCGTCTCGCCACGGTCTGCTATCCTCATTGAGTGCATGGGGATTAGGAATCAACCGACAAGCAGACTGTATTTTTCCGCACCAGCAAATCGAAATACCACATCAACTTGGAACCTGGAACGTCCGGTCCATGCTTCCAGGATTTAATGGCGACGTCTCGAATATCAGAGGCGTTAGAAAGTCCGTTGTGATTAACAACGAGCTAAAGAGGCTGAATGTCGACGTGGCTGCCCTACAAGAAACGCGCTTACCAGACACTGGTAAGCTAACAGAAAGTGATTACACATTCTTTTGGAAAGGAAGAGGTTCCGATGAGCCTCGACTGCATGGAGTTGGGTTTGCCGTGCGAAACGACATATTGAAAGCAACAGAACCGAGCAGCAGCGGGAGCGAACGGATTTGGACTCTAAATCTGAGGTGCATTACTGGTACCATTACGTTGGTCAACGTTTATGCACCGACGCTCTCTGTGACGCCTGCTGAAAAAGACGCTTTTTATCATAACCTCACAGCCGTCCTGAAAAACGTGCCACAGAAAAACTGTGTAGTGGTTATTGGGTGATTTCAATGCCAGAGTTGGTGCAGATTACGAGTCTTGGGCAAAACTGTCTCGGAAGGTTCGGTGTAAGTAAAACCAATGAAAATGGGCAACGCCTTTTAGAATTGTGCACAGAGTTCAATCTTTGTGTCAGTAACACTTTCTTTCAAACAAAACCACAGCATAAAGTCTCTTGGAAGCATCCTCGCTCTAAGCATTGGCATCAGCTTGATCTTATTCTTGTTAAGCGTACTAATATAGGAAGCGTGCTCCTCACCAGATCATATCAAAGCGCAGACTGCGACACTGATCATTCACTGGTCTGTGCAAAACTGAAGCTCCCCCACACGAGATTTCACCGCACCAAATTGTCTGCTAAGCCTAGGATAGACGTCACTCGCATGGGCGAACCTAATCTAACTGCGAGATTCGCAAAAGCCTTCACGGACGAGTTCAACAAGACAACCCCACTTGAATCTGCTTCAAAAAACTGGGAATTGATAAAAAGCTGCATATGCCGAGTAGCACTTTCCACTTTCGGTCCGAAGAAAGCTCAAACGAGCGACTGGTTCGAAACCAAAACGCTTCTGAGCAGACGCTGGTGCTGGGATGAGAAACGCTCAGCATCTTGAGGTTCAAAGGTATGCCAAAAGATGAAAACTTACGTCTTCTAAGAGCAGCTAGAAATAAGGTCCAACAGACTGCAAGGCGTTGTGCAAACGACTATTGGACTGAAGTTAGCCTCAATATCCAAAAAGCTGCGGATACCGGCAATTTTCACGGTATGTATGATGGGATCAAGAGAGCCATGGGCCCAAACAAACTTAAAACGGCTCCCATTAAGTCTTTATCTGGTAAGCCGATTGTCGACAAAACTCAACAGATGGAAAGATGGGTAGAGCACTTCTCCTCCCTCTACTCTAGGGACAGTACGGTTCTACCGCATGCACTTGAAAATGTCGAACGGTTGCCGACCATTGAATATCTAGATACCCCTCCTACTCTTGATGAGCTCAATGAGGCAATCGACCGCTTAGCGAATGGGAAGGCCCCTGGTGACGACGGAATTCCACCTGAGCTCATCAAATGCGGTAGAGCAGCATTATTACAGCCTCTTCACCATTTGCTTCTTCAGTGCTGGCAGGAGGGGGGTGTCCCACAAGAGATGCGAGACACAAGATCATCACGCTATTTGAGAATAAGGGTGACAGAGGCGACTGCAACAATTACAGAGGAATCTCCCTTCTGAATGTTGTAGGCAAATTGTTTGCTAAAGTCTTACAGATCCGGCTGCAAGTTTTAGCTGATAGAATTTACTCCGAATCTCAATGTGGCTTCCGCAAGGGAAGATCAACCGTTGACATGATCGTCTCCCTGAGACAACTTCAAGAAAAGTGTCAGGAACAGCGTATGCCATTATACGCTGTTTTAGTTGATTTAACTAAGGCATTCTATTACGTCAGCAGGGAGGGTCTTTTCAAAATGCTTGATCTGATAGGCTGCCCCCAAGGCTGCAGAGACTCGTTATTTCGTTCCACTCAGGCATGGAAGGCTCAGTCCATTTTAACGGTTGCAGTTTAGAAGCATTTGAAATTCGCCGAGGCGTCAAACAAGGGTGTGTTCTTGCTCCCACGCTGTTCGGCATTTTCTTTGCTATGCTTCTCAAGCACGCTTTTAAGACGAGAACAGAAGGCATTTACATACGCACGCAAAGTGATGGTAAGCTTTTCAACCTGAACCGATTGAGAGCACAAACCAAAGTACGGGATGTGATAATCCGTGACCTGTTGTTTGCCGACGATGCAGCCTTTATTGCTCACTCCCAAGAGAACCTACAGTCGCTAATGGACTGTTTTTCGTCGGCATGCAAAGACTTTGGTCTAACAATCAGCATCAGCAAGACCAAAGTCCTTGGTCAAGGGACACTATCGCCACCAGTCATCACTGTTGGAAACTGTCAGCTCGAACCAGTACATCACTTCACATATCTTGGTTCAACCATTGCGGATAACCTCTCGCTAGACACAAAGATTGATAAGCGGATTGGCAGAGCAGCTGTCATTTTGTCCAGATTGATCTCTCGTGTTTGGGGTAACCGCAAGCTGACTGTAAATACAAAGATGATGGTATACAGCGCGTGCGTACTAAATGCTTCACTATACGGCAGTGA
Source organism: Atriophallophorus winterbourni (assembly GCA_013407085.1). Classification (NCBI taxonomy): domain Eukaryota; kingdom Metazoa; phylum Platyhelminthes; class Trematoda; order Plagiorchiida; family Microphallidae; genus Atriophallophorus; species Atriophallophorus winterbourni. Next base: position 9,694 of record JACCGJ010013247.1, read on the forward strand.
AACCTGGGCCACTCACGCAAGACACGAACGGAAGCTGAATGCTTTCCATCTACGAAGCATCCGTCGTATCTAGAACATATCGTGTATGGACAGAGTGACTAACGCCGAAGTGCTTTCAAAAGCGGGTCTACAGAGCATGTTCACCCTATTACGTCAGCGCCGCCTGCGGTGGCTTGGTCATGTCTATAGAATGGAAAATGGTCGTATTCCGAAAGATCTACTCTACGGTGAGTTGCAATTAGGAAGTCGACCATTGGGCAGACAGCACTTGCGGTACAAATATGTTTGGAAAAGAGATATGAAAGCTCTCGACATTGACCCCGCAAGCTGAGAAGAAATTTCTCTTGACCGCTCACTTTGGAGGCATTGTGTAAAGCGTCGACTGCAAGCCGGGGAGGAGCAAATACAGCTCCTGACTGCCAAACGCAGATCACGCCGCCGGCGTGCAACTTATGCAATACAACAGAGTTCTGACTATCGTTGCAAGCGCTGTGGAAGAGATTGTTCCTGCCGAATCGGACTGTTTAGTCATTCAAAATGTTGCAAAACATGCAATTCATGCGATGTGATGTACATAGATGGTCGACATCGACCGGCGGAGGCCAACAACAACAGAGAACCTGATGTTCAAATATATCACCATCTTCGAAGACAGCACTACACCGGTAGAACGTACGGAATGCCTAACAGCCATACAACCACGAAAAAGTAAAATCCTAAAAGTTGGGGAAGAGTGGGACTTAAATTGCTAAGGCTTCTATAGAATAGTTAGCACAAACAAACTAGGAAGAGGTGCCTACACCTCGGATGGAACATGCATTCAAACAAGTTTCGTGAACGAGTAGAGCAACAACAGCACGGCTCACAAAGTGATTATTGGCCGAGCGCTCGAAGGGCATATGAAAGACCAAATTATTGTGGTGCTCACATCCCCATCCCTTACACACAGCCCCCGGTTTCAGCGTGTTTGCTATCGTCAGGTGGAGACAGTAAGATCAGGTTCAGTGAGCCTTGAAACAGTGAAAAAGCGGTAAACGAAGTTATATTTGTATGCCACTGTTATATAGGGTTCTTACAAATAACCATGATGTCCATATACAGAATCACAAAGTGATTCCTGGCCAAGTGCTCGAAGCGCATATGAAAGACCAAAGATTTGTGGTGCTCAGATCCGTATCCCTGACACACCACCCCCGGTTTCAGGCTGTTCGCCATCGTCAGGTAAAGACAGTAAGATCAGGTTCAGTAAGCCTTAAAACAGTGGGAAAGCGATAAACAATGTTATTTTTGTATGCCACTGTTATATAGGGTTCTTACAAAGAACCACGATGTTCGAATACAAAATCACAAAGTGATTTTTGGCCAAGCGCTCAAGGCGCATATGGAAGACCAAAGTTTTGTGGTGCTCAGATCCCCATTGCTAACACACCACCCCCAGTTTCAGGCTGTTTGCTATCGTCAGGTGGAGACAGTAAGATCACGTTCAGTGAGCCTTGAAACAGTGGAAAAGGGGTAAACAAAGTTATATTTGTATGCCACTGTTATACTGGGTTCTTACAAAAAACCACGATGTTCAAATACTTCACCATCATCAAAGACAGCATTACATCGGTAGAACGCACCGAATGCTTAACTGCCATACAACCACGAAAAAGTAAAATCCTAAAAGTTGGGGAAGGGTGGGACTTAAATTGCTAAGGATTCTATAGAATAGTTAGCACAAACAAACTGGGAAGAGGTGCCTACACTTCGGATGGAATATGCATTCAAACAAGTTCCGTTACCGAGTAGAGCAACATCAGCACGGCTCACAAAGTGATTATTGACCGAGCGCTCGAGGCGCATATGAAAGACCAAATTATTGTGGTGCTCACATCTCCATCATTTATACACCACCCCCGGTTTCAGGCTGTTTGCTATCGTCAGGTGGAGACAGTAAGATCAGGTTCAGTGAGCCTTGAAACAGTGGAAAAGGGGTAAACAAAGTTATATTTGTATGCCACTGTTATATAGGGTTCTTACAAATAACCATGATGTCAAATGAAGAATCACAAAGTGATTCCTTGCCAAGGGCTCGAGGCGCATATGAAAGCCCAAAGTATTGAGATGCTCACATCCCCATCCCTTACACACCACTACCGGTTTTAGGCTGTTTGCCATCGTCAGGTGGAGACAGTAAGATCAGGTTCAGTGAGCCTCGAAACAGTGGAAAAGCGGTAAACAAAGTTATATTTGTGTGCCACAGTTATATAGGGTTCTTACAAAGAAGCACGATGTTCAAATACAGAATCACAAAGTGATTCCTGGCCAAGCACTCGAGGCGCATATGGAAGACCAAAGTTTTGTGGTGCTCAGATCCCCATTGCTTACACACCACCCCTGGTTTCAGGCTGTTCGCCATCGTCAGGTGGAGACAGTAAGATCACGTTCAGTGAGCCTTGAAAAAGTGGAAAAGCGGTAAACAAAGTTATATTTGTATGCCACTGTTATATTGGGTTCTTACAAAGAACCACGATGTTCAAGTACATCACCATCATCAAAGACAGCATTACATCGGTAGAACGCACCGAATGCGTAACTGCCCCACAACCACGAAAAAGTAAAATCCGAAAAGTTGGGGAAGGGTGGGACTTAAATTGCTGAGGCTTCTATAGAAAGGTTAGCACAAACAAACTAGGAAGAGGTGCCTACACCTCAGATGGAAAATGCATTCAAACAAGTTTCGTGAACGAGTAGAGCAACATCAGCACGGCTCACAAAGTGATTATTGGCCGAGCGCTCGAGGGGCATATGAAAGACCAAATTATTGTGGTGCTCATATCCCCATCCCTTAACAACAGCCCCCGGTTTCAGCGTGTTTGCTATCGTCAGGTGGAGACAGTAAGATCAGGTTCAGTGAGCCTTGAAGCCGTGTAAAAGCGGTAAACAAAGTTATATTTGTATGCCACTGTCATATAGGGATATTACAAAGAACCATGATGTCCATATACAGAATCACAAAGTGATTCCTGGCCAAGTGCTCGAGGTGCATATGAAAGACCAAATTATTGTGGTGCTCAGATCCGTATCACTTACACACCACTACCGGTTTCAAAGTGTTTGCCATCGTCAGGTGTAGACAGTAAGATTAGGTTCAGTGAGCCTTGAAACAGTGGAAAAGCGGTAAACAAAGTTATCTTTGTGTGCCACTGTCATATAGGGATATTACAAAGAACCATGATGTTCAAATACAGAATCACAAAGTGATTCCTGGCCAAGTGCTCGAGGCGCAAATGAAAGACCAAAGTATTGTGGTGCTCACATCCCCATCCCTAAGACACCACTCTCGGTTTCAGGCTGTTTGCCATCATCAGGTGGAGACAGTAAAATCGAGTTCAGTGAGCCTTGAAACAGTGGAAAAGCGGTAAACAAAGTTATATTTGTGTGCCACTGTTATATAGGGTTCTTACAAAGAAGCACGATGTTCAAATGCAGAATCACAAAGTGATTCCTGGCCAAGCACTCGAGGCGCATATGGAAGACCAAAGTATTGTGGTGCTCACATCCTTATTCCTTACACACCACTACCGGTTACAGGCTGTTTGCCATCATCCGATGGAGACAGTAAGATCAGGTTCAGTAAGCATTGAAACAGTGGAAAAGCGGTAAACAAAGTTATATTTATCAGCCACTGTTATATAGGGTTCTAAAAAGTAACCAGGATTTTCAAATACAAAATCACAAAGTGATTCCTTGCCAAGCACTCGAGGCGCATATGAAAGACCAAAGTATTGTGGTGCTCACATTCCTATTTCCTACACAACACTACCGGTTTCAGGCTGTTTGCCATCGTCAGGTGGAGACAGTAAGATCAGGTTCAGTGAGCCTTGAAACAGTGGAAAAGCGGTAAACAAAGTTATATTTGTATGCCACTGTTATATAGGGTTCTAACAAAGAACCACGATTTTCAAATACAAAATCACAAAGTGATTCCCGGCTAAGCGCTCGAGGCGCATATGAAAGACCGAGGTATTGTGGTGCTCACATCCCTATTCCTTACACACCACTACCGGTTTCTGGCTGTTTGTCGTCATCAGGTGAACACAGTAAGAGTAGGTTCAGTGAGCCTTGGAACAGTGGAAAAGCGGTAAACAAAGTTATATTTGTATGTCACTGTTATATAGGGTTTTTACAAAGAACCACGATGTTCAAAACCGAATCACTTAGTGATTCCTGGCAAAGCGCTCGAGGCGCATATGAAAGACCAAAGTATTGTGATGCTCACATCCTTATCCCTTACACACCACTACCGGTCCCAGGCTGTTTGCTATCGTCAGATGGAGACAGTGAGATCAGGTTCATTAAGCTTTGAAACAGTGAAAAAGCGGAAAACAAAGTTGAATTTGTATGCCACTGTTATATAGGGTTCTGACAAAGAACTACGATGTAAAATACAGAAACACAAAGTGATTTCTATCCAAGCGTTCGAGGCGCATATGGAAGACCAAAGTTTTGTGGTGCTCACATCCCCATCGCTTACACACCACCACCGGATTCAAGCTGTTTGCCATCGTCGGGTGTAGACAGTAAGATCAGGTTCAGTAAGCGTTGAAACAGTGAAAAAGCGGTAAACAAAGTTATATTTGTATGTCACTGTTATATAGGGTTCTTACAAATAACCACGATTTTCAAATACAGAATCACTAAGTGATTCCTGGCGAAGCGCTCGAGGTGCATATGAAAGACCAAAGTATTGTGGTGCTCACATCCCCATCCGTAACACTCTACTACCGGTTTGAGGCTGTTTGCCATCGTCAGTTGGAGAGTGTGAGATCAGGTTCAGTGAGCCTTGAAACAGTGGAAAAGCGGTAAACAAAGTTATATTTGTATGCCACTGTTATATAGGGTTCTTGCAGAGAAGCACGATGTTAAAATACAGAATCACAAAATGATTCCTGGCCAAGCGCTCGAGGCGCATATGAAAGACCAAAGTATTTTGGTTCTCACATTCCCATCCCTTACACACCACTACCGGTTTCAGGCTGTTTGCCATCGTCAGATGGAGACAGTGAGATCAGGTTCATTCAGCTTTGAAACAGTGGAAAAGCGGTAAACATAGATATATTTGTATGCTACTGTTATATAGGGTTGTTACAAAGAACCACGATGTTCAAATACAGAATCACAAAATGATTCCTGGCAAAGCGCTCGAGGCGCATATGAAAGACCAAAGTATTGTGGTTCTCACAATCCCATCCCTTACACACCACTACCGGTTTCAGGCTGTTTGATATCGTCAGATGGAGAAAGTGAGATCAGGTTCATTTAGCTTTGAAACAGTGAAAAAGCGGAAAACAAAGTTAAATTTGTATGCCACTGTTATATAGTGTTCATACAAAGAACCACGATGTAAAATACAGAAACACAAAGTGATTTCTGGCCAAGCGCTGGAGGCGCATATGGAAGACCAAAGTTTTGTGGTGCTCACATCCCCATCGCTTACAAACCACCACCGGATTCAAGCTGTTTGCCATCGTCAGGTGTAGACAGTGAGATCAGGTTCAGCAAGCGTTGAAACAGTGAAAAAGCGGTAAACAAAGTTATATTTGTATGTCACTGTTATATAGGGTTTTTACAAAGAACCACGATGTTCAAAACCGAATCACTTAGTGATTCCTGGCAAAGCGCTCGAGGCGCATATGAAAGACCAAAGTATTGTGGTTCTCACAATCCCATCCCTTACACACCACTACCGGTTTAAGGCTGTTTGCCATCGTCAGGTGAAGACAGTGAGATCAGTTTCAGTGAGCCTTGAAACAGTGGAAAAGCAATAAACAGAGTTATATTTGTATGCCGCTGTTATATGGGGTTCTTGCGAAGAAGCACGATGTTCAAATACAGAATCACAAAGTGATTCCTGGCCAATTGCTCGAGGCGCATATGAAAGACCAAAGTTTTGAGGTGCTCAGATTCCCATTCCTTACACACCACTAACAGTTTCAGGATGTTTGCCATCGTCAGGTGGACACAGTGATATCAGGTTCAGTAAGCCTTTAAATAGTGGAAAAGCGGCGAACAAATTCATATTTGTATGCCACTGTTATATAGGGTTCTTACAAAGAACCACGATGTTCAAATACTGAATCACCGAACGATTCCTGGGAAAGCGCTTGAGGCGCATATGAAAGACTAAAGTATTGTGGTGCTCACATCCCCATCCCTTACACACCTTTACCGGTTTGAGGCTGTTTGCCGTCGTCAGGTGGAGACAGTGAGATCAGGTTCAGTCAGCTTCGAAACAGTGGAAAAGCGATGAACAAAGTTATATTTGTATGCCACTGTTATATAGGGTTCTTACAAAGAACCACGATGTTCGAATACAGAATCACAAAGTGATTTCTGGCCAAGCGCTCGAGGCGCATACGGAAGACCAAAGTATTGTGGTGCTCACATCCCTATCTCGCACACACCACTACCGGTTTCAAGCTGTTTGCTATTGTCAGGTGCAGACATTAAGATCAGGTTTAGTGAGACTTGCATTAGTGGAAAAGAGGTGAACAAATTCATATTTGTATGCCACTGTTATATGGGGTTCTTACAAAGAACCACGATGTTCGAATACAGAATCACGAAGTGATTTCTGGCCAAGCGATCAAGGCGCATACCGAAGACCAAAGTATTGTGGTGCTCACATTTCCATCCCTTACACACCACTACCGGTTTCGGGCTGTTTGCCATCGTCAGATGGAGACAGTGAGATCAGGTTTATTCAGCTTTGAAACAGTGGAAAAGCGGTAAACAAAGATATATTTGTATGCCACTGTTATATAGAGTTGTTACAAAGAACCACGATGTTCAAATACAGAATCACAAAATGATTCCTGGCAAAGCGCTCGAGGCGCATATGCAAGAACAAAGTATTGTGGTTCTCACAATCCCATCCCTTACACACCAC
>JACCGJ010013248.1:0-24331 GCA_013407085.1 Atriophallophorus winterbourni
TTACCGGTCTATAGTTTGCTGTGTCTGAACGGCTACCGCTTTTATAAATAGGAGTTATCATCCCTGCTTTCCATTGCGGTGGTATTTTTCCTTCATTTAAGCTGAGATTGAATATGCGAGTGAGAGGAGCAGTCAAAGCAACGCGACACCTGCGAAGTACGGCGGGGGTAATTTTGTCTGCGCCAGGGGACTTCTAAGTGATCCTTCAAAAGATGTAATCAGCATTTTGAATGTTGTCGAAGGTCACTCACACAGAACGACCCCCCAAGGCCTTCGAAATTTGCGCTCAGTTCCACAGGTCAATTAGCTTCAGTGCTTAGGCAATAATATCGATTAATAATCTTGTCTACTTTTGAAACATTTTTCGAAGATTCGGTGAAAATAAAGGCTACAAATATCAAATTAATGTGAAGAAGTGGGGCAGCTGGATGTATATAAGATAATCCACAATTCTATTGTGGATTTTCGAGTTTTCAAGATGAGATCGGGCATTCGGGGAAATTATGTGACGATAAAGCTCGAACTATTCGTTAGTATTAATAAATTGAAATACAGTATTTTTCAATGCAGAGATCAAGAAACAAGTTTGATTAACTCAGTGTGTCAGTTGCCCCAGCCATTTGCGATTTGTGATACCTGGATACGTGTGATCAATATGGATTCCGAGTTAGCAATATCATAATAGCTCTTGCTCAAAACCGAAAGCATAGCGTCTCGATTAGGTGGTGTCCTCGCTCTACATTCGGAAGATTATCACATCGTGGAAGTTAAAGGAAGATGAAAGAATGCCCTCGGCATCGGTGAGAGTTTATGGTGCAAAGTAAAAACCACTATCATGTTTTTAAAGTTTGAATCTATCAATAACAGTACTCAGGTATACATCCTTGAGACGCTCGTGCCAATGAGACAATATCGTATAGACAATCACTGTTTGATAATTGACTACTTTAATGTGCTGGATATAGTCTAGATGAATATAGAATCGGCGAACGCTTTATTTTAAAATGATCTCCTCGATTTGACGCTCCAAATTGGCTCAGAGCAACACGTAATATCTTCAATATGATGCGCCTCAACCGAATCTTGAACACCAGATTTGATTTTCATGCCGAGATACGCGGATGTACCAGGTTTGAATATTGTTGATCAGATTGGCTCCAGCTAATTTAGCTTCTTCTCGGTTTACATGGAAGGGTTCTTTACGATCTAAAAGGCTAAAATATAGTATCAGTGCTTAAAAAACAATATTAATGAAACGAAGTAGTCACGCAGATTAGTCTTCATTGAACAAATTACACGTGGATAAAATGTGATCGCACCTTTACGATAACATTAACAGTCTAACAGCTGTCGCTCCATTGGTACTTTATTCTTGAAGCTCACTGTTAGTGATGGAATCTACAAGTGATCCCAAGAAGCCTCATGCGTACATTTACCGAAGAACCTAATTTTCCTCTTGTAGTTAATGGCAGCTTTGAGTTTGATTCCGAGAAGGCAGAATACCTTGAAGATAAATATGCATATGTTTGTTCTATGTAAATTGATTACATTTAGTTGGAATCGTTATCCAAGTCAGGTATATGAACTATCACAATTGATCCAGAGAGGATTAAGAAATCCGTGGCATGAGTTGATATTAAAAGCGTCGGGTCCAGACGATATGATAAAGACGATTACTGTTATATTAATTAAACGTTTGAGCATGATTCTCGCTACATCGTTAAACGAAGAAAAAATCTCACTCAAATTTAAATTTAGTGTTATCGATCTCGTGTACGAATGTAAAGACAATATCTTACCGTTTATTTATACACCCGCGACCCCTTACCACAGTGTTTGAAAAGGTGCTAGCAAGGGTTTTGAAGTAACAATTATAGGCTTTTTACGCACATCGAATCAGTTCGCAATAGATCAGCACGGCTTTGCTAAAGGTTTCATAGGTCTGACGAACGAATATGTTTGGACAACAGCGGTGGATAGTGGGACACCAATGGATGTTACATTCATCGATCATGTACCACATGAGCGTCGAATATGTGAGCTTCAAGGAGATTGTATAACTGGGAATGTTTTTAAATTGATCAATACTTTCGTCATTGACAGATTTAACCGCGTGTAGTTAAGGGAATCGGTGAAACTCTACTTGAGCAAATCTGTTGTTTCACGATGTTTGGTTCACGGCTCATTCCCGTTCAAGAAGTTTGTCAATGATCTGCCTTCTGTAGTAAATGGAAGTTTCTTGATCTTTGCCGATGACTTTTAGATGTCGGGCAGTGTTGGCACAAATGAGTTTGGGGATGTTCTGAAAAGGAAACTGACTCAGTTGAGTGAATAATACATCGGGTGTGAAATTACCTATCAATCCGAAGAAGTGGCGCCCGACTCACCATTAAGAACGTACTTTCTTGACGGTGCTTCTAACGATTTGGTACAATTTAAGAGTGATCTAGTTATAGTGGTGCCTGACTCATTGGAGATTGAAGTGGAATCTTCTAGAAAAACAGTTGTCGTCACTTGAATTTTATGCGCATTTTGGCGAATCTTCTCGGCACTCAAACTAATATATTCACGGTAATCTACGGCTCACATATCAAAAATGGACTGCTCTTCATCCCTTTTTAGTGGTTCGCCATTGCTCTCTAAGAAGAGGAACAAGCTATTCTCAAGAAAATTATAAGTGAAGCGACTAATATGTTGGAGGGTTTCCACTTTCTTAAATTTGAGAATCGTGTTGAGAAGTTACGTCAGTATCCAATGAATTATAGACGTAAATGCTTTGAGCTTCCCCTAACTGGCCGAATTTTTCTAAGTCGTTATCAGTCTACCGTAGGGAATACGTACTTTTGGCAGAATATGAGATAACACGTAAACATATACTCAATATATATAATATAATATATAATATCATCTCAGTTTGATGGACAATATTAAGTGGAAAGGATTATCTTCTCTCAGGCTAACTCTTCGGGTGGATATATCATCTTGGAGAAGTCAGTTATGAAGCTGAATCTAAAATAGCTTACTGTGACCCTATGAAGAAGAAACTGATGAAGAACCGAAAATTCCGTTGCGAAATATACCTTGTAATTTTGTTATTGGTTGTTCAGATTTTGAATTGTTTGTACAAACATTCAACTAATTATTGATCATCCTAGCATTTCATAGATATCTCAGAATAACAGTTTTCCAGTTTAAGGAGCAGAAAAGATTAAAACTAATATTCGTAAATAATGTTTGGAAATAATGGATGCTTATTTGTGACATACTAAGTTAAGAAATCGGGAGGCTAAATGGACACTCAAGCCACAACCCGTCCTTTGCTAATTCTAATGATAATTCTCTCGACAGGCGACATGTATAATAATGTTAAGAAGTCAGAAAAAAGTTAATGCCACGTGGCATCGAAACCTCTTTTGAATACACCTGCCGATTTTAAAACGATCAGTTCCTCGAGCAGCTTATAAGAGAAGCTTATCACTCTTTCACTCACAAAGTTTTGCCTAAGATTCGGATGATCGTAATTTTTCGTGAATTTCATTGTATATATAAAGGGTTGATCACTCGAAAAAACAGATTTTGACAACCCTATTCGTCTAAGCCTTGCAGAATTTTGACTTTTTCTATAAGGTCACTCCAAATTAGGAAAAGACTTGAATAAATTAGAGATTCCTCGTAGAAATACATTGAACTATATTGGTAGCCAGAGATTGGACACCCTCTAGTAGTAATATATTATTTTGAAAGAAACGGCTTCTGACTTGCACGCCATATATATATATAGAACAGATTTGAGCCTACAAATGTTTAATCTAGCTCGTTGTGCAGCTGAGGCACATTTCGCAGCTTATTTGAAGTCCACTGTTACGAATATACCTATATTCATAAGCCTCTGAATAGATATAAAGTCGAACCTACAGCTATTTGAAGTTACTGTTATTTTGTCCACTACAGCAGACAAAAGATGACATTTACTAAATTTAAGAGGAAGATCCCAATCCCTTGACCATTCAATGAATTTTTCCATATCTCTCAACAGATCCCTGTGATCACCGAACCTGGTGAATGCGAAATCATCAGGAAACATATATCAGGATCATAACAACAGAGATAGCAAATCATCGATGAATATCTGGAAAAGTATTGGACCTAGTAATGAAGCCTGTGGAATATCACTGGTAGCTTTCACAAATTAGAAGGAAGTATCACCTAAACGAACCAGGAAGAATCTATCCCGGTGCAAACTGGCTATCCAATTTCTCTAATGGTCGCGAGCTTCAAGGCTAGAAACTTGTGACTCATTGAATCAAAAGCCTCACGAATGTCTAAGTAGAAGAAATCTACCTTCATCCGCCTTCATCCAGTGTCTTGGAAAATCTATCTCGAAAGCATAGAAGATTCGAGAGACACGATCATTAAAAAAAACCGTGTTGAACCGTGCTTAATGATGAACTATGCACGATGTGGCAGCATAACCGATCCGTGATAAGTCTTTCAAATGCTTTACTTGAAAAACTAGTCAAGGTTACCGATTGGAAATTCTCAACTATGTTTGCATTACTTCCGTTTGGAATGCGTACAACAGGGCTTTCTTCCAGTCATCTGGTAGGATGACCTTGCAGATCAAGTTGATTTATAAAATACAAAGATGCGCTGCTAGTACTTCATCTGGTTACTTTACAATTTTCGTGTGCACGTCCTCAGTTCCGGCGGATTAATTCCCATATAGATTCTGTAGAAACCTAGCGGCAGCTTTCATGCAAAAATTACTTCGCTTAGCGAGGCACCCGTTTCCATACTAAAAGTTGGGATTGAGTGAATCGCAACACCACCGTTTATTCTATGTACACTTCGTAATTAATCCAGCAAATCTGCTACCTTGTCGGAATCAGAATTGGCTTTCTTGCCATTTTCGAATATTAGGGTACCTATTTTCTCACTTGTTTTACCCTCAAACTGAACATAACTGAAATACCTCTTAGGATTATTTTTAGTAGAGTTCGTCATTTAATTTTCGTAGCTTTTCTCAAGCCTCCGTTGTAGCTTTAATTTGTTGTTCCCAAGAGCCTTATACAACAACTAATTTCTATAGGATGAAAGGCTATGTATCTTCGCCAGATTCCATCACGCCTAATAATGTTGTGTCGCACTGCCGGAGTCCACCAAGGTGGCTTGTCCATTAGCCTTTAAGGTCAAAATGGACAGTAAATATCTTGAAGACTTAAGATATTGTGCTTAATAACTGATCATTTACTTTCGATGTCAGTGGTTCCAGAGACCCTGTCACATCGTAAACTAAAAAGGCGTAATGCATTCCAGTCACCTCGATTTATATTGCACCGGTATTTGACTGTTGGCTTTTTAAAGCAGATAATTGTCTGGATTATTACAGTGATATGTTCACTCTTTTCCAAAGGTTAGAGGCGTTTTTGGACATCTTTAGGACCTTTAGACAGAACTAGGTCCTGTGTATATGGCGAGAGCTCTTCTCTGTACCTAATTATCTCAATTACGCGCTGATGAAGCACACTAAAGCCAACCCAGGCATACCTGGGAGGTAGTCTGGTTGTACCCGTCAATACCCGTAGGTTAATATATCTATTGAACGGACTCGTGGGGCTGTTCTGAGCAATCTGGTAACAAGTTTGCTAAAATGCCTGGTCCTCCTCTTCAGAAGCGCCATGTGCTCTATATAAACAGCCTGATGCAAATCTGAACTTACCGTCAGTGACAATTTTTGAGACCAACTGGATGCCAAAAAGGCCATTTTATTGTCAGAGCCTTGGCATTTGAAACCATGCAGTATGAGTCTCAGCGCTACTTTCCTCGGCTTCGTCTAGTTTTTTATCTGAGGGCTGTATATTTCGAAAGAAGGTTGAAGGGAATAGTGTCGGTATCTTGAAGCTTGATATCTAATACACCTAGGACTATAGATTTAGTTTTGGAGGCTTTATGCATTAATTCCATCGATTTACTACGCACACTGCAAGCATTTGTATGCTCACAGCATTTTGATGTACGGCGCCTAATTTTGGCGAACCCTTGTGCCCAGAACCCGAGTTATAACCAAGAGTTTTGGTGTTTCATGATGTTGTAGCACATTAGTACTCTATGTGGAATCAGCGTCGCTCTAAGGTTTCGGCGTAAAGGTTCTCAAAGCAGCAGCGTTGTGCACAGATGAAGCGAGGCTTTTATTTGCTGCATCACAACTTAGCCATGAATCCTCGAAGAAGTTCTTTACCAGCAATTAAGCATTCTTGATAGAAACATCCGCTGTTGTGGACTTATTGCCGTGACATTTCTCTGTGTTTCCCGTCGGGTTCGCTACGTTACCACGCTGGAATGCAAAATATTTTGCCGAAGCTGAGCGATGTCTGACCCCAATCTATACAAGTCATTGGTATTGGTATGTATTTGATCGCTTTTTATAAAACCAATTCTCTGTCTCTCATATTTTTCTTTTCGACTAAGATTGTCCTTGCTCGATTTCCTTCCTTCCACAGATCGATTCTATGGACACGAAGTAACTGAAGATTGAGCTTGAGGTCTGTTGAACGCAATAGATTCTGCACACATAGTTGATTTAAGCTACGTCGTGATATATTCTCCTGTATAAGAGGTTATTGTTCCTTCAGGATCCGAATATTTACGGTGTTAGGTTTCCTATTCTTCTCAGGAACAGCGCCTTTTTGCAACTCTCGCAAATCACTGCGGATTGAAGCTCGTTGCGATTTAATTGTTGCGAAATTATTAAGACGTGGCTTGGTTTCATCCCTTGTAGGTGAGCGCGCTACTATTCGAGTTTGCTAGCTCTTCTTTTCACCTTAACTAACAACGGTTTTTTTTATTTCCCCTAGTCGTTTCTGCTGCCTCATGTACAACCGTCGGCTGTGTCCGTATTTGTTTGGGCGATGCTGAAAATTGCACATTAGATTTATGGAAAAGTTCATGCAGTTTCTTGAAAGATCACCCAGACTTGCCATGTTTGCGAATCTATATAGATGTCGTACGACCCGTTGCGGAGAAAATTCGATGGATTAATGATGTTTCTACTCATACAGATGTGCATCAGCTACGGTGGCTAATCACAAGAGAAGATATAACAGATTTGGTTCGAAAGGTCGAGAATTAAATAACCTAGGGATGTGAGACACTTCCGAGACAAGGGCCATAGCTTACCTAAACATGGAGAATGATTCACATTGCTGGACCACTCGACGGGTGAATGACAATGGTTGTGGTTGGTGCCCGATCAAAAGTGCGCTAAGTAACGCAACCGCGAAATTGATGGATAAAATTCTTGGCGCAATATTCGGTCTACATAATTTACACGAATCGGTGGTTTGTCATAATGGAACCGCTTTTGTTATCTTGAAATTTCAGAAAATCCTCAAGGCCAAATAAGTACAAATAACGAACACTGCTGCCTATCACTTATACTTAGATGATTTATCCATCCAAAAACCCATCAGCATTTCTCATACAAATGTGTTGATTTGCCGAATTTACAAAATTGAACAAGTATATTGTTCCGAATAAAACAAACTCTCCTGGCAAAGAAAAGTCGTCTGCAGTTGGGGTGCGAGTGACTGATAACCAGATCACTTGTCTTTGGCGAACTCCGTAGATTAAATAGGCACTGCAGAGTTTTCTTCTTCTAGTTAGACGACAGAGGATCAAACCTTTGTGTGACGTCAGTTTCGAATAGTGATTTAATTTAAGCGAACCAAAGGCGATGATCAATCAACCGATAGAGGTGTGTAATAGCGTCATCCTCCGATAGCAAAGCAGAAAATGCTGATAAATGTTCAATATTAAAACAAAAAATATAAGAGCAAACTAAAAATTAATGGCAGTATATATACAGATTAAAATTCCAAGAAATATATTTATGGCTCACAAATGGTTAGCGATAGCTTCAACGGAACTGTCGCAACCAACAACGTGTGCATTTTGAGGATTCTGCACAACGTATCACAAGAATCCCTAATCGCGTCTTTTTGTTTACAAGAACAACATTATTACGGCCCTCAGATAATCGCAAGTACTTGCAATAAGAATAAAAGTTTTTAGTTCAAATATTGTCCGGTAAGTGTATTCAAACCAACCCTACTAATATTGACACACTTATTAATTCATCAAAGTTTCCATGCAAATAGCCTGCAATTATCAAAATTTCTATTGCTTATTGCTTTTTCGCCACTCGCTTCATCACCCAAGGCACAAAGGGAAACATTTTGTGTAACAGCTCAATGTGCTCATGCATAATTACCTATATTAGCTAATCCTGATGTTAGTCTGAACGCTAGAGAAAACTCTATCGATGCTGTTTAATTCCACTAGAATGCACATGGTACTGAACGAGTAATGGCGAAAGTCAACTGCAAACTTATCAAACTAGAAGTCCGTTGCATCACCAAAAGAGTTGACATTTTTAATCATGTGTTTTTGTTTAGCCTGCATCTCTAAGAGCCTTCCGACATTCACTTTGAATATCAAAAACTAAGGTGGTTGTGTCGTTTTCAGGGTCCACTGACGCAGGCCGCGCATTGACAAGTAAAATTACCGGAGTATGATTTTTAATACATCTACTAACCAGGAAGAGGCACGCCAATGCTGACGTATCCTATCGGGAAACTACGGATTTCACCATCATCATACCAGTAAATCAATCAACGGAAAATGCTGAAATGAATGCTAGACAATGCTTGCAAAGGCATTATTCATCACCACCAAATGAATAGAAGTTCTAAACAGATCGGACTCAAAATGGATTGTAAAGGTACAAGGTAGATCTTTGTGGTCAAAATTGTCCTATATGAAATTAATTATTTTATTATACATAATTCTTCTGTAGCAGATCTCACACCGTGCTGGTAAAGGTAAACATCTTTCTATTTATTTTGCATCGGTTATGAGAAGGTATGATTTCAAAAGAAACTCTGGACTCCCGATCAGCTCTTCAGCCGCTCACATTCATGTGCAAACTGGAATGAACTGAACTAGATGCGTACTTTATGCACAACAGCAAACGCCAAATTACCAATAATCGTTATAATTAAAAAAGTGATCGAAGTCATCAGATTTCTTACATTGGCAACTCGGACACCTTAATAAACGTTGGTGTAGCCTCTGGGTTTGTGTTGGTCAAAAGTAAAAAATGATCATACAACACATATTTGGCATACTTTTATCCATATATGTAAGACCGATTTTGGAATACAATAAACAAGCAACCTAATCACAAACTAAGGAAGAACGTGCCAAGCCGTAAAAATTGTAACAGCAGGGGACTAAAAGGGGACAATTGAAGAAATCAATTCCTTATGTTTAGATTGTTAAACACCTCAACCAAATGTGCCTTAGTATATGGCGTGTGAGCAACCATTTGCTGCTAACTAGTTGGATACTATTAGGAGCCAGTAATTACGAACTACGCGAAATTTGCTCCCACATGGCAGGCTCAAGAAACTATGGTAATGCTATAAACCTTCGAATGCGAAGGCCACTACGTCAAACACGACGATTCACATTCTTACCAAGAGTTGTTAACTTGTAGAATGCGCACCCGACTGACATTATTGCAGCAAAATCTGACAACTTTTTCACTCAACTCGTGTATAATTTACTGCCAAAATACACTTGGAACATATATTACGGTAACAAGGCCAGTAACCTTTCCACATTCTTCCGACACTGCAAGGACTGAGACGTCCTCAACACAATTATCCCGCAAGAGTACTATACTGGTAACTCTGGCCTGAATGGCGATGATGCATGGTATCACATCTCGACCCAGCTTCACATCTTATATTTCATATGTGAAACATTTATGGAAGTTACTTTAAACAAGCCCAATACAAACTTTCATAATTGTAGCACTAGGAAGTAGATAAGCAAACGGAAAATAGAATGGGCTGTTTAAATTCGCAGCCCCTCTACGGCGCGATAAGCACGCTTCAGTCTGTACCGCAACTAAACAACTTCCTTTATTTGAGAGGACCATATACAAAACCAATATGCTCTGTCTTGTGCCTTTGCTGCAAAAGCCAAAACGGCTTTTCTGATTTCTTAACCCTATCAGACACATAAGACCGGGTTGACTGCTTTGAAAGCTCTCAAAGTCGGCAGAGGCAGCAGCTGAAATACTACGACTTCAGTATATCTGTCTTTGAATAACCGTCGGATACTACATTAACACCTGTCTCCACCGTCCAATCGCCATCTACACCCACGAGCGTCATGTCCTAACCTGAATTAGTCCTTCGCAAGCTAAGATGCTCACAAACAAAGATCGCTGTCGGCACTGATGGCTCTCACTCACGAACTCTTCATGCGTGTAAATATCCTTGCATTCACATTACACCAGTCTTTTTCAACACCTGTACCAACATGGTTGAGCAGAAATTTGGTTTATCAATCCGATACCAAGCATCTAATCACCGGCTAATCACCTTACTCTAAGTCGTGCCTTAAGTAATGGAACCGGTCATTGCAGACACCTCATTGGTTTACGCTACGGAACAGCATTTGTTATCTGAAGCTGAACATAGGTTTCGACGTCACTGTTTTGTTTGACAAATCATATGCTTAATGGTGATCAAGGGACGGACGCTGCTGAGCGCATGGTAGTTCACGTGCTCCACTTGAACTGTTATGAAGCGTTCCACCTGGTCGAACACGGGTTCCTCCTAGAGAAGTTTTCCTTACAGGAAAACGGTGAGAAATGACTGTAATGGCTAAAGAGTTATCTGAGTAACCGAATGGACAAATGTTTTTCTACTCTAAGGGGTGTTCCACAAAGATCAGTCTTAGGTTTGAAACTGCCGCCTCACATTTATAAACGCACCATGTACAACAGCCAGTTTTGTTTCGGACGAACGACGTGAAAATTTGTCGTACCGTTTGCCGCCACCATGATTTAAATTTGCTTCAGTTAGACCTTAACACACTACACGAGTGGTCAACTGACAACAAACTTCCATTCAACGTAACGGAATGTCGTGTTCTTCCCACACGTATGAGCGCTGATCCACGTTATCTTCTCGGGGATCAATTATTGTATGCGTCAAATACTGAACGCGTTGTCAACACGCAAAGAAATCTCTCTGTTTCCGCAACGTGTATGAAAGCGGCCAAATCTACCAGCACCGTGATATGTCCTTTACAGTAAGTCTTTAATAAGTTTGAGCCGGCCTCATTTCGTTTGCTCCTGTAAGCAATCATTCGGCCACATAAGAAGTATGCTCTGCAAGTTTGACAACCGTGGCTATTACATGACGAAATGATGCTTAAAGTAACGCAATGATGAGCAACCAACAAAGAAAGAGGTATGTTCCACTTCCAATGCATTGAAAGAATGTAGAAAACTCAATTTGTTCTACCTGCAATATCGACGGAATCGTGGGGATCATATTGTGCTTTGCCAAATTCTGTCTACACCAAATCATCCTTGTACAGTTCTGTTTGCCTCGAACAAAATATCTGTTCATCGATGCGGCAACACCCGTAGACTCCTCTTACAGACTTCATGTATCAACTACAAGAGAAAATTCTTCTCTGTTCGTGTTTGTGTCGCCAGAAACTATTTTTTGGAGATGTTGTATCTGTAGTGGATAAATGCAAAAAGAATATAACAGGAAAATGTTATAGTGAAAAATTGACAAGGAACGAACTCACGAAAAGTGAAAATTCAATGTCCGATGCAAAATATCCACACACAAAAATATTCCAGCTCCAAACTCCGGTGTATCGCGTTGATCAGCAATTAGAATTGGCGAAGCTAAAAAGTGCGACGAAAGTCAATTTTGCTGTTAACCGTCGTGATTCGCAAACACGCAATAACGCAGCACCACGAAAATCAAGCAGAAGAGGAACGCGCGCGGAAAAAGTATATTCTGGAATAATGTTTGATTAAAACAAACATTGATGGAAATGGAAGTACAATTAAAAAGAAAGTGAAATTACAAGTTGCTACAGAACTCCCCCCTAGAGCGTGAGTCGACGGATGAACGCTCGATACATCGTTTATGGCATGTATTCAACCAGTCTTGCGGGGAAACCTCACTCTGCGGCCGGTACGTGTTTGACGAGATGAAGGAGTAGACAGGATGGGTGAGGGTCGATTGGATGTAACGTCACTGGTCGTCATAGGCTGTGTGGGTGGGGTCGCAGGGGTAGCTTCTTGTGACGGTTTTTCCTCGATGTATGCAGGTTTTAAGCGATCTATGCTGACTGTGTCTTCAGCGCCGTTGCGTAACAAAACGAAATATTTGGGTTTGCGGTCGATTACTTTAAATGGTCCTTCGTACGGGGTTTGTAAAGGCTTTCTGACAGCATCAACTCGAACGAAAACATAGGGGCAATTTTTGAGATCATTGTGAATGAATGAGGACGGTCGACAAAACGTGTGATGACGGGCTTGATAGACTGAAAATGCTGCTTGAGTCTGAAGCAGTAGGATGCTGGTTCAACTTCGCCGGTGGTACGTGTGTCGAGTACCATCTCGCCAGGTAGTCTCAGTGTGGTGCCAAATACCAACTCTGAGGGACAACAACCGATGTCTCCCTCAACGGTGTTTCGAATACTGAGAAGTACGACAGGAAGGCATTCAGACCATTCTGTTCCTGAACAAGCGGTGAGGGCAGCCTTTAACTGTCGATGGAAACGTTCAACGAGTCCATTAGCTGCAGGATGGTATGCGGTGGTACGCAGGTGATCACATCCGAGCAAACGGCTTAGTTCGCGGAACAAAACACTCGTAAATTGCGATCCTCTGTCAGTGGTAATGGTTGTAGGCACGCCAAAGATGGAGATCCAAGAATCAACGAATGTTCGCGCGATGGTTTCAGTAGAAATATCTCGCAAAGGAACTGCCATGGGCCAGCGTGTATATCTGTCGACACAGGTCAGGATATAACTATACGTTCGGGATACCGGTAAGGGACCAACGATGTCCAGGTGAACGTGTTTGAATCGACCATCGGGTACTGGGAATGTACTCAAGGGGGCACGGGTGTGCCGGTGGATTTTGCTGATCTGGCAAGTCACACAGTGTTTTGCCCATTGGCGTATTTCGCGCTGCATATTGTGCCAGATGAAGCGATCTGTTATGAGTTTTACGGTGGAGCGAATGCTGGGGTGCAACAATCCGTGAAAGTGATCGAAAATCTTCCGGCGATATATTTGCGGGACGAAAGGTCTCGGTTTACCGGTTGATATATCACAGTGGATCTTGACGTCGCAATCAAGCAGCGGCAAAAGGGCAAATTTGAGTGACTTATTTGCGACAATTTCGGAAAATTCAGAGTCGTTTTCCTGATGACTTGCCAGTTCTCTGAGATCGAGTACTGAGTTGCTTATCTGTTGGATAGTGCAACGCGATAAGGCATCAGCGACTATGTTGCGGTCACCATCGATATGTCTAATATCTGTAGTGAACTGCGCGATGAAGTCGAGTTGACGAATTTCTCTTGGAGAGTTTCGATCTGTGGGAGAACGGAACGCATAAACAATTGGCTTGTGATCAGTGAACACAGTAAAGTTGCGTCCCTCGAGTAGGTGACGGAAGTGTTTAATAGCTAGGTAAATGGCAAGAAGTTCGCGTCCAAAAGTGCTATACCTAGTCTGGGCTGGTTGTAACTTCCGTGAGAAAAAGGACAGTGGATGTATCTCTCCGTTTACTTCTTGCTGCAGTACGGCTCCGACTGCGACTTGTGATGCGTCGGTTTTCAGGACCAAATGTGCGTTATCGTCAGTTTTTAAGTGACTAAGAGCGGAAGCGTTGCTCAGAAGTTCTTTAACCTCGACGAATGCGGATTCTGCAGCGGTAGTAATCGTCAACTTTTTGAGATTTCCTTTAAGCATGTCAGTTAGCGGCTGAAGTATTTTAGCGGCGTTGGGGATAAATCGTCCATAGTAGTTAACGACGCCTAGGAAACGGCGTAAGCTTTTGATTGATTGTGGCATTGGGTATTCGAGTATGGACCGTGCCTTTTCGGGCAGTGGGCTTATTCCATTACTGTCAATCCTATGGCCGAGAAAATCAATGGTCGACTGGCCAAAAACGCATTTGTCGGGATTGATAGTAACGCCGTATTGGGCGAAGCGTTGGAAGACTTCACGGAGGTGTCGTGCATGCTCCTCGTGTGATGAGCTAGCTACTAATACATCGTCAATATACACGAAGACGAAATCAAGACCACGAAGAATCTGATCCATGAACCGTTGAAAAGACTGTGCTGCGTTGCGCAAACCAAAGGGCATGCGAAGGAATTCGAAAAGACCAAATGGCGTAATTACAGCAGTCTTAGCGATATCGTCAGGGGCCATGGGGATCTGGTGGTATGCACGTACGAGATCTAGTTTAGAGAAAACTGATTTTCCGTGAAGGCTAAGTGAGAAATCGTGTATGTGCGGAATAGGGTAGCGGTCGGGTTGGGTAACGCTATTCAACGCACGATAATCTCCACAAGGTCTCCAATCGCCGTTCTTCTTGGCGACCATGTGTAACGGCGATGCACACGGGCTGGTTGATGGTCTAATTATACCCAACGCAGCCATATGTTCAAATTCACATTTTGCTGCTCTAAGTTTTTCCGAAGGCAGCCTTCGAGCTTTGGCAAACACCGGAGGCCCTTTAGTAACGATGTGGTGTTGAACATCGTGGGTGGGAGTCTCCGAGTATGATGATACGCGTGTCAAGTTCGGGAATTCACGCAGAATGTCGCTGTATGTGGCACTGTTCGGCACGAATACGCGAGGACTTGGTGAGATGATAGAACATAGTTTGCCGGACACGTTTAATGACGTAGTATTGTCATGTAGCCGTCGGTGTCGGAGATCGACTACGAGACCTTATTTCGTCAGAAAGTCGATACCGATGATAGGCTTCTGAACATCGGCTATCAAGAAGACGAAAGGGAAATCACGTCTAAGTCCGAGGTCGAGTTTTAAAAATGTTTCACCGTAAGTCAAAATCTTCGAATTGTTAGCCGCCTGCAAGGTGATGCCCGAAGGACGGAGGTCGCGTTTTTCCTAACTGCGCGGTATAACGCTTACCTCGGCACCGGTGTCTACGAGAAAATTGAGCTTAGAAGATGCGTCGTAGACGTATAAGTGGCGACTAGTGGGTTTGCCAGGAACGGTCGTCGTCATAACTGACTTGCTACGTGGTTTTTCAACACTGTGGCTGTCAGCGTTAGGATGTTTACACCCGGGACGACAATTGCGCGCGGCGTTTCCGAAACGACGGTGATAATAACAGAACCAGTTAGTATCGCGAGGGCGAGAGTGGCTTCTATTTCCAGATGGACTCCTGGGTCTAGCTCTAGACGTTTTGGGTCGTTCCATGTTGGAAATGATAAGCTGTAAGGATGCAAGCTCCTTAGTTAGCATGGCCACGGTGGCTTCAAGTTTTGAGAGGTTACCACCTTCTGAAACTTGATTGATGCTGGTTCTGTCAATGCGTTCGTGAATTTTATCTGCTAGTTCGGCCAATGTGTCGAGGCAGACTTTATCGACCGACACGGCGAGAATTGCGGTGGTGCTGTGCGGCAGGCAGTTCAGCCAAAGTTGTTGTAGGACGGAATCGTCTAACTTTGTGTTGCCCACCAGGGAACGCATGTGGCGTAACAGCTGTGAAGGGGTTCTATCGCCTAGTTCTACACCAGCCAGCAGTTGTTTAAGCCTGGCTTCGTCGGAGGCCATAGTACGCTTGAGCACAGCGGCCTTCAGTGTGTCGTAAGGCCAAATAGAGGGCATGGGGTCTAGAACATCTAATACTTCTTTCGCGATGTACGACGGTAATTGTGATTGAACGAAAGAAAACATGACCTCTTGTTTCGTGATCCGTTTAAAACGAAACATACCCTCTATTTGGATGAACCACACGTGCGGGTTGGCAGGGTCAAATGCAGGCGTGTTACAGCTAATAACGTTCATTTGCGATTCAGTGGGTTCAGACGACATTATCACTCCGGTCTCACCACACAAATATGTGGTGATAAATGCCAAAAGATATAACAGGGAAAAATGTTATAGTTAACACAATAAGACAAGGAACGACACCTCCCGAAAAGTGGAAAAATTTCAAATGTCCGATGCAAAATCCACACACAAAAATATTCCAGCTCCAAATTATGGTGTATCGCGTTGATCAGCAATTAGAATTGGCGAAGCTGAAAAATGTGGCGAAAGTCAATTTTGCTGTTAACCGTCGTGATTCGCAAACACGCAATAACGCAGCACCACGAAAATCAAGCAGAAGAGGAACGCGCGCGGAAAAAGTATATTCTGGAATAATGTTTGATTAAAACAAACATTGATGGAAATGGAAGTACAATTAAAAAGAAAGTGAAATTACAAGTTGCGACATATCTTCACCCCCTCTGTCAATTTGTTTAACTCAAAAATAGACGCACATTTTCACGATCGTGAACATATTTTTAGCTTTTCCAACGGCGAGTCCACTTTCTATGCCCCTAACATTTCAACGGTCACTTTCCAACTCTCGCTTCAAGAGGCTAACGTTGCGATTTTCAACGTTGTGGTTGCCCTGTTGCAATGCAAAGAACAGCGTTGATAATTCCAATTCAGCAACTAAAGTTGTTGCTAGCCGATTTCGAGCAGTGAATCACTCAAGGTTTACGTGGGGTCACCCTGTTGTTTGATTTGCAGTTTACATCTTGTAAAGCAACTGGAAGTGATGCAACTTGGCACTAATTTCCCAGGTTACCATTGTTTCTTATCTACAAATTTGGTGTGATGATTTTTCCATCCGTATGGCACTTCAAATACAAGACATCCGGTTCGCAGAAAAATTCAGCTACTGCTTGTAGCGTATTAGGTTTAATGTGATGCACCCTCTTCTAGTGGTTCCTATCGTTTTGTTAAAGTGAATGAGTAAGCTCTCAAGGGAGTACTCCTGATTCTATCGAAAATAAAATGCTATGCTCTGTGTAACGAAAAAAGGTGCCTGCATACTATGACTTTATGGAAATAGCCTAAAATTGCTGTGTTCGAATCTTACTGTCCAGTGATCTCCGTTCGAGTATGTTCTAGTCTTGAAATACCTTGATTCAAGAACTTTACCCAATAATCAATCGAAAGATGAAGTTAAGTTAAGGGTTGATCGTGCATGCAATGCATTTATGCAGTTGAAACCAACCTTTGGCAGTGGCCAGGTATCGGCCAGTAAAGTGAAATACGTGTTTATCATGCAGCGATCCGCCCTGTACTACTTTACGAATGTAAGACGTAGCCGGTGAGGTCACAGGATGTACGATCTTTAGAAGTGTTTGACCAATGAGATAATGGGTTAATTTTGGGCGAATAATATATTTATAGATTATATAACACTGCCGTTCAGGCGTGATGCACTGGATTACCTCAGCTTCTCGTTCACATCCAAGTGGAAAACTACACTTGTTTGACCACGTCTCCCGAAATACGACTCAGCGCTGTTTTAATGGCACTCATAGCTTTTTACCTTCGTCAAAACGATAATTTCCGTTCAGATTTTTCATAATCAACAACAAAATGCACATAGAAAGTGCACGATGAGAAATGAACAACTAAGCAAATGGGCGAAAAATAAATTCAGCCATCGAAAGATAGGAATGCGGATTACAATCACCTTGTCGGTTCTAGGTTAACCACAAGCAATTTTGTTTTTTTATTTTTGTTTTTAAGATATGACTCAGATATACCAGAAAATTTTGCGACAAAAGCTTACCTTATTGGCGCTACTTTGATTCGCATTTACATCACTCAGAGATTCCGAACAACGGTTTCATGGATCTTTGAGAACTCACCCAAGTAAGCGAATTCTTTCTGCTTTGCTTCGAGCTAAGGTGAGGTTATTCATCTTAGTGCGGTATGTCATTGTCTGACCAACTGGTATTTTCTCTCAGCCTCCACCTGGCTTTGTGAATAATGCGCCATAGAGAGGTGTTTTGAATGTGTTCCATCCACCACAAACGCGCCAGCATCAGTATTTCTTTCAGTTCATGGCTTGTGGATACCAGCAGATTTGCATATGTATTAACGCGTGATGCTGCCATCGAATGTAGGCAATCATTCAAAAACTATTGGAGTCAATGGTCAATAGCCAATAGTATATTATGGTACAAAAAGCTATGAGCTCAAAATATAACCATAGGATAGTCAGTACAGGGCGTCGGGGTGGAGTTCAGCGGGTTCGGAGTCAATTGCCAAAGTTCGGTAAAGGGTGGGGTTATGTATCATAACATTCAATACAGGGGGAGATGAATCGGTAAGGTTCCGTAAATTTATCTGGAAATGAAGAGGGAAATGGGTGCATTATCGAGAAGAAGAAAAAGCGAAAATCCATTAAACTTGTTGAGAAAAATAGAGATAAGCGTCAAGTTGTTTTTTAATAATGGAGAGCGATGGGGAGGTTACGACAAAAACTGGTATATCATTTCAAAAACGAGGGGTACGGACAGAAAAGAAAAAAATACGGTAGTTCAACCGACTGAGCTGGTTGGTTTGCTTGAAAACATTGCCCCGGGTTCCGGAACTGGGGGGCCATTAAAAGCAGTCCATCGAACAGATGTTTGTTTCCCTTAAGAATCTGGAAAACCAGTATCAGATCCCCTCGGATGCGACGGCAACTGATCGGAAACACGTTGAGCTGCTGAAGGCGGTCTTCATAGTTCAGTAAACTGAGTCCTTTGACGAGCTTCGTGAACCACCGTTGGTCACATTTTAGCCATGGAGACTAAACGGATACCGCATATTCCAGGTGGGGTCTAATGTACGCGTGTAGGAGCGAGGAAAAGAGACGGTAGTCAAGAGACCCGAAGACCCTTTTGAGGAGCTTTACGTTGCGATTGGCGACTGATGATGCGAGGGAACATTGGGCTGTGCACCAAAGATCACTTTGAACTAATACACCGAGGTCTTTTTCTAGCATACTTACCGAAAGTTCGGTGTCCGCTAGCTTGCAACTAGGTTCGCTAGAGTAACGAATGCGGAGAGATCGGCATTTTCGTGGGTTGAAAGGGAGCTGGTTCGACGTTGCCCAGTTATTAAGTGAGGTAAGATGGGCTTGCAGGTCATCACAATCATTTGAGGAAGAGAGGATGCACCATAGCTTGATATCATCGGCGAACATCAGAAACGGTGAGTTCACACATGCTCCAATGTCGTTGATGAACATCAAGAACAGACGCGGACCGAGTACAGAGCCCTGGGGTAATCCGCATTGTATTGAAAAACAATCGGAGAGCGATTGTCTGATTCGAACGCGAAGTGTTCTGGAGCGGAGGAATTCGGCTAACCAAAACAAGAGTGGGTTAAAAATTTCAAATAGGCCAAGCTTTTGCAGCAAAATAGCGTGGTTAACACGGTCAGAAGCTTTGGAGAAATCCAAATATATTACGTCAACACCATAGCTTGCATCGACAGCCTTGGTCCAGCTGTCCTGCGCCAGAAGCAAGTTTGTTGTACAGGAGTGTACGCGGCGAACCCATGTTGTTCGACGGCGACAGCATTCGTGTTGTCCATAAAAGCCATCAAATCATCGGATACAATAGATTCGATTACGTTGGAAAGCACAGGAAGCAAAGTGAATGGGCGGTTATTTGCAGGATCACTGCGGTTTCAAACTTTATAGGTCGGGGTAATGATCCCATGTTTCCAAACTTCGGAAACATGAGGGTATCGAACAGACGTTGGAAGTACATGGAAAGTGGATCACAAAGTTGCACAGCAACCGCACGCAATGCTTTTGGTGTAATCCGGTCTACTCCAGGTGATGTATTTTCACGGAGCTGCATGATCTTTTTATATACACGTTCAGCGAAAAGAGAAAATAACAGAGAAAAGAACAGTAGTAGAACACTTAGGATTTCCACAGGAACTATTCGATTTAACCGTCTGTTGGCTTTTACCGGTTGTTCTACACTCGCCCGATTTCCGAGTATCCTTATCGTTAGAACGAATTTTTGTTTTTGGTTTAACAACAACCATGATGACAAAAACAGAATAACAATCGAAATATGTCACGAGCGATGATATTCAACTTTCGCGCCAAACGAAAAGGTGATCGCATACCTTGATTGCTAACTGTGAAGAAGAAGGTGGATGCTCCAGGACTGCAAGATGACTGTGCAACAATTTACGGCTATTTGAACTCCGAAACGCGGCGTGGGCTTGGCGTGATTCAAGACATAAATAAAGCCAGCTAATCAACCACTGACGGTCATACTGCGTCACCAGTCTAGGATCAGATCATGAACTAGTCTGTGCTAAGCTCTCGACGCGTTTAGGTTGGAAACGTAGAATGCTGCCAGACTTGGCAAACTCGACCTTTGCGCGGTACGTTCAACTTGGTTGTATTTCCCACGCTCCGATTAAATATTACGATTTTTGGCCGGTTCTGTGAAATTGCAATCTATATTACGTTCATTACTAAAATATAAATATTTATTTCATATATCTACATTATGGCTCACATTACTTTCCCATGCTTGAAAGCTGGCTGTGGTAAGCATGTAGCCAAATAGTTCAATAGTTCAATAGTTTATTACGGTATAAAAAGCTAAGGGCTTGTACAAACCGCAAGATAAATTGAGCGGTGGGTCGAAAAAGCACAGAGAGAAATTTTCGAGTTTCCAAGGCCATATATCGGGCCTCATTCGCGTTTAGCCTGCACCATCAGTGGATTTTTGTGGCATTTGGACAGGTAGGGCGTCTGTAGTGGACCAAGAATATGTGAGTCTAGCACTACACACAAAATGACAAAACTGGAAAGACACAGCTAACCACCACATCGTCCGGAACAGGGTCAGTTGAAACTGCGTGTGTACGGAATTCCGATACTGGGATCTGGAAGAGCAATGAAACTGGCAAAGAGTTAGTGGGGCGTGACAAAAATGCAAATGGCACAGAAAAAAAAACTTACCATTGCCACGATCTAGTGAGTTTGGGAAAAATGCGGTAGGGCTTGTAAAAAAAATGGAAATAGTGTTTACGGGGTACTTTTGTCTTGGGAGTGGGAGATTTCATGGAGGTGAAAACCGAGGAGACCTTTGAATGAACCGAAAAAAGCGGCCTCAAAAAGCGTGCCTGGGAGAGTGTTCCACTGACTGCAAACTCTCACAGAGAAAAAGCTGTGTCGACATTCAAGCCTGCTCTGTTGAGCTCATGTCCTCGAAGATTAGTGCTTGGAGAGGGAACGAATAGGGAGTTGCATCTATGGGAGGGGTCAGTCAAGATCCGGTGTGTAAGTAACATGTCACCGCGGTGAAGACGGTAGGTAACGGAGAATACATCTAAACTGCGTAACCTTTCCTCGTAAGACATGTGCATACCACGGACAAGCTGTCGCACGTCGCTGGGCTTTTTCGAGGAGGGACACGTCTTTGCATAGCCAAGGCTGCCAAGCCTGTACTGCGTACTCCAAGTGTGGATGGATGTAGACATTCAGCAGTAAACCAATGTTGCGATTGGCTACTGCTGCGGCTCGTTCGCATTGCGTGGTGCAGCCGGGATCGTGCTGGATGATGATACCGAGATCCTTTTCTTGTCGAACACTCTGAAGTACTGTTGAGCCCAAACTGTAAGCGACCGGATCTGAGTGTCGGATGGGGAGAACGCTACACTTGGAGGTGTTAAATGGGAGATGATTCCTCAAAGACCAGCTGTGTAAACGATCTAAGTCATCTTGTAGGACGTGTGAATCCCTTGGCGATTTGAGTGAGCGCCAGGTTTTGACATCGTCCGCAAATAGGAGGAACGGCGATTCAATGTTTTGGCCAATATCATTGATGAAAATGATGAAGAGTCGGGGACCAAGAACGGAGCCTTGTGGCAGACCGCACTTGATTGGGAAGCGGGCAGAATAGCAGTCACGCACACGAACACATAAGGAGCGGTCTCGAAGAAAGTACTTCATCCAGGACAATAAGGATGACCCAAAGGAATCGAATGTTGTACCTGCAAGCGCTGGGCGCACCAAAAGTGCACTGGTATATCAAAAGGGCCATTACACCGTGCATGCAGCCCATACATGGTTCGAAGGGGTCTGCATGGAATGCAAAAAAGTTGCAAGGGAGGCTTATCGTAAGCAAGTTTCCCAGTTACTCGCAACACTGCGGGAACAAACCCAAAGATCTTACGCGCAAGTTGCGGCCTCACCCAAACCAATCTTGTGTTAACCGGCGGGTGTACGAAAATCAGCAGAAGGAAATCGAGGAATAACTAAACAATGTTAGTCAATAAGAAGAGCCAACCAGCTCAAAAGGTGTCGCGCTCACCAACAAGTAAGGAAACCGAGCTGCGTCTCCGCAATTTAGCGACAATTAACTCGCAATTACCTTTAATCCGCAGCGAATTGCGAGCTTTGCAAAAAAGGCGCTTTTCCTAAGAAAAGTATGAAGACTAGGACCAGAAATATTCTGATCCAAAACGAGCAAGAGCTTTTTATACAAGAAACTAAATCACGACGCAGTTTAGATCGCCAATGCGTGCAAAATTTATTGCGTCTAACAGACCTTAAGCCCAATTTCCAGATAGTTCGGGTACATAGAATCGGTCTGTACATGAAAGGAAATCAAGCAAGGCCAATCTTGGTCGAATTCAGAAGCCGGAGAGACAGAGACCTGTTTCTTTCCAATAGCGACCAAATACATACCAATACAAATGGTTTGTATAGATTAGTGCCAGATAGCCGCCCAGTTTCAGAAAATTATTTTGCGTTCCAGCGTTCGGGTAGCAACATAGCAAAACCGAAGAGTAACCCAGATAAACGCCGATGGAATAACTCCGCAACAGCGGATATTTCAATCAAGAATGCTCAAGTTCTGGTAGAAAGTATAGGGGACGATTCTTGGCTAAGTTGTGATGCAGCAAACGAAAGCCTCGCTTCGTCTGCGCTGAACGCTGCTGCATCTCGTGCCATCTCGTGCACAATTCATCATTAAGCAGGGTTCAACATGGCTTTCTTAAAAGAAGGTCGTGTCTCTCGAATCTTTTATGCTTTTTAGATAGTTTCCAAGACACTGGATGAAGGTGGACGGTTAGAGGTCTTTTACTTAGACTTTAGTAAGGCCTTCGACTCGGTTAGTCACAGGTTCCTAGGGATGAAATTAGCGGCCAAAGGCATATCTGGTAAGCTTCACGACTGGATAACCAGTTTTCTTCGTGATAGATCCTTCCAGGTCCGTGTAGGCGATACTACCTCTGAATTCGCAACAATTACCAGTGGGGTCCCACAAGGTTCAGTATTAGACCCAATACTCTTTCTGATCTTTATCGATGATCTGGCATCTCAGTTGTCATGTCCCTGCTACATGTTTGCTGATGATGTCAAATTCACCGGATCCAGTGATCACGGTGATTTGTTGAGAGATATTGAAAAGGTCATTAAATGGTCACAGTATTGGGATCTTCCTCTGAACTATAGTTAATGTCATCTGTTATCTGCAGCAGTCGACAAAATTACAGTAACTGCGAATAACGGTAGGATCGACTTTAAATCTATTCAGAGAGTTGAGGATTTGGGTATAGTCGTAACAGCAGACTTCAAATGGGCTGCACAACGAGCTAGAGTTGATCTCTTCAGGCTTAAATCCGTTCTGACATGTAGAACGCCGGAAGTGTTTATTCCCTTATATACGGCGAGTGTCAGACCGCATTTAGAATACTGCGTGCAAGCCTGGAGTCCCTTCTTTCAAAGACACTACTAGAGAGACTCCAACGCCTGGCTACCAAAACGGTTGAAGGTATGCTTGGGAAACCCTACGAAGAACTTCTAATTTCTTTATGTCTCCCTTCGGCGTCGGCGTCTACCGGGTGACCTAATAGAAACTTTCAAACTCCTGAAAGGCTTAGGCGACGAGGGTTGTCAAATCCTGTTCTCTCGAGCGATCAACCTTTCAACTATGGGACATACATTGAAGCTCGCGAAAACCACAGCCGTCTGAATCTTAGGCAACAAGTCTTCAGTGAAAGAGTGGTAAACTTCTGGAACAAGCTGCATGAGGAACTAATCGCTTGCACATCAGTAGGTGCATTCAAAAGGGGTTTAGATGCCTTGTGGCATGAGCTTTTCCCAGACTTTTTTCCATGAATGTACAGGTCGCGTGTCAACAGAATTGTCCATTTTTTCATTTTAAATTTATATGGTCTTTACCACGATTTAAAAAACCCTGTTATATAATGCCTCGTTTTAAATGTCATGTTTTAAATGTACGCACCAATTTTCCATAGCTAACCTCTCACCGGCTTGGTGAAGAGAAACCCTTTACGTTTTTCTCAGTCGCAGCTACAAATTCTGAGACCGAAGGACGGCCTGGAAAACATTGGA
>JACCGJ010013249.1:0-21450 GCA_013407085.1 Atriophallophorus winterbourni
CTCGGTAAAAAGACACTAGCATTTCTGGAAGGCTTTAAGAATACTTCGTGGTTAGGACAGTGTGTACAGGTTGCCTAGCAGCATGCTAGATCAACTTGGGTTGTGAAACACATGTGCATAATGATCAGTTAACTTGCACATGTTCACAAGTAGATGTCGCAGATTTCAGTATATCTGGAAATGATGTACTCAAAAGCCTATGTACATTAAAAGTAAACAAAACCAGGGCCCAGACAGAGTAAACAGCCATGATACATAGGTATGTGTGCGTGGTTGCCAAACCTATTAGCCGTTGTATCTCCGCTGTCACAGTGGCAAATGATTAAACAATGTTCGGTTTACACGTGCCTTAGAAAACGTACTTTTCGCAAGTTTCAAAAATCATGGATCTGCCTAGTTTCCAGATCGTCTGCAAAATGTACATTCTCGAAGATGAGTATCGATTGAATCACGAAGCAACGCTTAACCTTGTTGCAGTTGATAATTCTCATCACAGATTTTTGGAAATAATTTGACTGTAAATATTGGCTGTCAAACATTTGTTTCCAACTGAAGACCTACTATAACATTGGCAGTACCGCCCAAAATGATCAAATGAATATGTGGATGCGTTTCATCATCTTATCTTGAAATAAATAAGGCTATACTCTGCCTTGCTTCCTATCGAGAAAGGGGTTGTCAAGCAGCGCTTTTATCTCCCTTCTTCTTTTTCCGCATACCTGCTGTGCTTCCAAAGTCACCCTCAGGTTTCGAGATGAAATACGCAGATAACGTAGTCATTGGATGTGCTGTACCCAGAAACGACGCTTCAAATCTACTTGCTGTCGCTCTAGTTGAAATAACTACCTGGTTAAAAGGAGGATGCTTATCTTTAAATCCCCAAACATTTACTGAACTTGTGTACATTAATCTGTGAGTTTAATATTGTCCAACAGTGGCAAACAATTTCATGTTTCAGCCATAATATACAATTTCAAAGGTCTATAAAATTGAAATTTTTATTCGTGTGACGTTAGCGGATAACTTTTAATCACCCCGATCATCAATAAAATAGTATAAACATGATTTGAAATTGAATTATTTTATTTTACTTACTGCCTAAACTGATAAACTGTTTATGACGCTATCCCTGAACAAATCAAAATTTATACCGTAAAAACATGATTTTGAACCATTGCTAATGTTGAACTTTCGTGTAATATCACCACAAATTACAATGTTATATAATCTTGCTATTACGCGTAGCGATATCGGCAACAAAACGTAGGATATCATTATCACTTTAAACCCAGTATATGAATTTCGAATTTGGAACAAGTTCATTAAAATTTCCCGTGTTGCAGAATATCCTACTTCACCACAAATTTGTTTAAATTAATCAAATTCTTCATTATCGCCCTATTCTTCAACCTTGATCAACAGCTGATTGCTGACCTTGAATTTTCAACAGTAGTTATCACTGATCGGATTTTCCAAATCGACTCTGTTATTTCGATATACGGCAAACCTTTTAATGCCCGCATGAGTTTCGGGACATCCATTGTTTACGTCTGAAATCCCCATGATAAACTTGGTGACTAATATCATACCGGAGATTAGATTACCGTCAATGTAATGATGTTCACTTGTTTACAAAATAATATGCCATGTTCCCGTTATTTAGCGAGAATGATCATTTCGAACGGTTCAGATAAAACGCAAATGCAGTACAGGAATTTTTCGTCTAGATACAATTGAAAAGTTACATTGAAATGCAAGCAAACGGGATAAAAACGAAAACTGCATTATTCATGTACGGGATTTTAGTGTAAATTCTAATGGAAATTCATGGAAATTCGTCATGTAGTAGGCGTAACAGCAGGTACTTTTCGGTGAGATTTTAATAGGCAGCTGCGTATTAGAATCAACACATTTTTTGATTAATTGGCACTTAGAAAGTTGCAAAACAAAAGAAATCCTATTTTCCACGGTAAGACCAAGGAAAGCTTTCTGAGATACTTCAGAAAGATAATACAAAACTCAGGTCGTAATGATCTCATTCACTGGTGTACATTATAGGACCAAGTAGCTGGAACACTTTTGTTATATTCGCGAAAGTGTAGATCGACGATCGTATCTCGAATTTTATCCGTAGAGAAGCAGCTCGTTCCTTTAATTAATAATTGGCCTCCTTCGGTCGATTTTCTTACATCTCAATCGCATGCATTTTCATGTTCTACAGCTTTTCGAATAATTGAACAGTCCGATTCGAAGGGACCAATGTCTCCTGCAGCACTCGCAATGATAACGTCAGTTGCACGTCGGCGGCGGATCTGCATTCAGCAGTTAAGAAGTGGATCTGCTCATCCTCAGCTGTCAGACGACGCTCTACATAAAGACTGTAATGTGAGCGGTCAGGAGCAAGTTCATCACAGCTCGCGTGGTCAATGCCAAGAACTTCCATATCTCTTTTGCAAACGGCTTTGTACTGCAAGTTCGGCCTGCAAAATTTCCTGCTATAATATGAGATTTTACTACATAAGAACGAAGTGACTTTCTTGTTGATTTTTATAGAACGTGAGGAACAAATCGAGTTAAAACACTGAATCGAACTTCACGAAGTGTGTCGGAGAGGAATTAGACTTGAAACTTATTGAATGATAACAATACGAGGCTTCGAACAATGGGAACTCATAGGATTTGTTTAAATGTGGAATTCTACTTTGTAACACCAAGGTGTCGAAATCGAAGTTGTTATCGGCAGAGCAAGAACTCAACGTTGAACCTAGTTACCCAATCCCAACGTGGATAAACAAGAATGGATTTGTGATGTATATTGAATGCTTTGCCGGAAGATGTGAGGAATTTGTGCCTGAATGGCACATTTTAAACGATCCCTGATATTTGTATTTTTTGCTTTCATTTTGTTGGTGGATACTCAATCCCTTCTCCTTTTTACCGAATTGATTGTACAAAGGGAATCAGAAAATAAGACCATCAGATTATCTGAAAATCTTCAAACAAAAGTTCTAAACTTTTTAAAGCGGGTCTTTGTCATTTTAAAAGTGTTTTTGATGATTTTCATTTGTTCCACTTTGCTGATTTGCCTCTGATTATTAGGCATGAAAAATTATATCTAAAACATATAATTCACTGGTCGGTACAACTGAACAATGCTTTGAACTTCAGTGAAAGATCAGGCCATTCAAACACATAGATTCCTCAGCGTGAGTGTGACATAACAGAGTCAGACCGCAACAAACAAATGAGATTTCTGTTTGTGATACAAGAGAAAGTCAACCTCACAAGTTTAATTCTCCTAAATTAAATAGTAAAGCTTCAAATTTTGAAATTTGGTAATCGTTTTCGACATGAGCAATAGATTTAGACGTCAGAAGTCTAGTACCTACACACCAAAACGGGTTTATCGCTGTTTGGTGTCATCTGATAGACGTAGCAAGGTTAGCTTCAGGGAGCCTTGCAACTATGGAAGAGTGGTAAACATAGTTATACTTGCATGCTACTGTTGAATAGGGTTCGTTGTATGACCGCATTAATGTTTTGCTCATTTCACCCGTAATTACAGACTATAACCCTTAAGTTAATAAACGGTAGCGCCCAAACCTAACGTTGTTAACCACTTTTTCACCAAGGCTCACTGAATCTAATCTCATTATATCCACCTAGTGAGTGCAAACAGAGAGAAACCGATAGTGGCGTGTAAGTTCGGTCCGAACAGTACGAATCGGACTGTTTATTCATTATAAAAGCAGTGGAGCATGAAACAAATCTTGCGCTTGTTAGTATTGTTTGGAATATCTGTAGCTCGGGTCGTTGTTGTAGCTTACTTGGATATGTTCTCCGAGCTTGTTTAGTTTGCATCGGACGTTTCGTTGCCAGACTAGGCAACATCTTCAGCAGTCAATTTGCCAACAATCGCTGAAGATGTTGCCTAGTCTGGCAACGAAACGTCCGATGCAAACTCAACAAGCTCGGAGAACATATCCAAGTAAGCTACAAAATCTTGCGCTTGTGATGTACATCGGTGGTCGATATAAACCGACGGAGGCCAACAAAAAAACATTATATAAGTGTATATAAGCGTAAACGATATATACTGTTTGGTGAATACTATTGATCTAAACTTTCTCGAACTCCATTAACATTAGTTCTTCAACTGGTGTATTTTTTAAATCGTTAATCTGTAAATCCGATCCTAAATTGCCCACACATTTTGCACCGCAAGGTATCAAACTTTTTTTCTGTTGTTTTGTCGTGCAATTTCGATTGTATCGTTTTGATCGTACAATTTGATAGTGAGAGAACGACTTTTAGAAAACAATGTGCACATCCACTAACCGTAATTTCTCCTGGAATTCCAATCAGTCGGTTGCGAGTAAAACTTTGGTGTTTATCGTACGAAAGATTAGTATTAGATATTCGTTAATACAAACAAAAAGCTGAAGAGTTAAATTGGTGGCCAATATTATATTGTCTGGTGTTTTAAAATCATCAGAATAGAGTGTTTTGCAAACGAGGTTTGATTATTGGAAGAAATCATGATTTCAATATTGTGTTACTAACATCCTCGGCACTTACACACCACTACCGGTTTCTGGCTTTTTGCCGTCATCTGCTAGAGACAGTAAAATTAGGTTCAGGGAGCCTTGAAACAGGATAAGTGGTAAACAAAGTTATACTTGTATGCCACTGATGCATAGGGTTCGTACAACGAACCAAGATGTTCAAACAGAGAATCACATAGTGACTCGTAATTAAGCAGTCAAGACGCTTATGAATGCCCAAAGTGATGTGTTGATAACATCACCCGCACTTACACAGTTCAAGACAGAAAGATTAGGTTCAGTGAGCTTCGAAACTGTGGATAAGTGGTAAACAAAGTTATACATGAATGCCACTGTTACATAGGGTTCGTACAAAGAACCACGATGTTCAAACACATAATCACAGGGTGATCAGTGGGCAAGCACTCAAGGCGCTTATGAATGATCACAGTGTTGTGTTGCTCATATTCCCATCCCTCACACACCACTACTGGTTTCTGGCTGTTTGCCGTCATCAGGTGGATACAGTAAGTTTAGTTTCAGTGAGCCTTGAAACAGTGGATAAATGGTTAACTAGGTTATACTGGAATGCCACTGTTAAATAATGTGCGTACAACGAACGACGATGTTCGAATACCGCATCAGAAAGTGTAACAACATTGTTTTACTGTACCTAACAATTGACCTTGATAACCCACTTTCGGTTGGTTCGTGTTCCGTGATTGCTTCCGCTGTACCTTAGTGCACATTTTGGCTACCGTGATAAATCTTCCATCTCCTGTGCCTTTTCTCCAACATTCTCGGGAACATTATTGTAGTGGTCAGTCTACTACAAATTGGTGAGCCCGACATACACGCATCCTTCGTGTATCTTTTCCGGTACGTCATTTTCCCGCCGGTACGTCATTTTCCCGCTTTAAATCGGAATTTTCAGGTAATTTTTTACCTCGTTTAATCGTGCATTTTTTGCATCAATTGCTCCTGTTTATCATGATCGATTCTAAACGCGTTATTTTGGCTTCGACGGTCATCACAATATCCAGTTTTATCCCACAGGACCCTGAGTGTTGGCTTAATTTTTTAGAAACTGAATTTAGTTCTTAATATATAATAGATGACTCCGCCATGTTTTCACATTTAACGCAGAAACTCCCTGCGGATGTGTTGTTACAGGTACACGACGCAGTCCTCGCTGCACCCATAGGTGACCGCTACCGTATCGTCAAGCAGACCGTTATTTCTCGCACGGTCCTGTCTGAACGATCTGGGCTAGAGCAGCTGTTCGGCAACTTAGAAATTGCCAACAAAAAGCCATCTACCATACTAATAGAGATGTGCCACCTGCTCGAGACATCACACATGGACGAGTCCTTACTAAATGAACTATGGCTCCAGCGTTTACCTCAGTGCATGCAACCCATCTTGGTTGCTGCAAGAAGCACTCCGGTATCTGAGCTTTCAAAAATGGCGGACAACATCGCTGAATGTATCTGTCCCTATCCAGATACCCATATTGCCACGGTAACCGCAGGACTGTCACGCACACAGGATAACCCAGCGGAAGTCAGAAATGCGCATCGGCTGGCTGAGGTTGTGGCTCTACGCAATGAGGTTCGAAACCTCACACTCAACTATAAGTTACGATCTTGCACCCCATTCCGCCGACACTCGAGTAGTCACACTCGTTCATATTTTGCTGGATATATCGGAAATACGGCGATGATGCGCGGCGTTGCATCAAACCTTGCGCCCATCGCACATCGCCAGCGGGAAACTCCTGGGCCGACAGCTAACGACGACTACTGTCGTCGGCCCAAAGAAATTACGTCGTCTTTTCAGCATCGAAGATAAATCCACAGGTCTATGTGGCGGACCGAAAGCCGGTAGGGACGTTTGCACAAGCGCTAAAACGTGCGGTAATTGTCGACGCTCGAACATCCACCGACACACAAGCCCATTAAAATCTTTCTTCGAACCGGATAAGCGTTTCTCGCACATGCAAGTAGACCTCGTTGCCCGTTACCACCCTCAAGTGGTTATACATATATCTCCCCTGCTAGGCAATCACCATTTGCATATGGAGATTATGTGGCGCGCTTGCGACACTGTATGAGTCGTTTCCAACCACCATCCCCGCGACTTCAGGCCTAACCGCCCCACTTGCAAAAGGAGTTGGCACATTGCCATTATGTCTTCCTCCGAAACGACATGTTGAAGCAAAATCTTCACCCTCCTTATGCTGGACCATTAAGGATATTTAAGCGGTCCCTAAAAACAGTTGTGATTGACCGCGCTGGTCGACACGACACGGTCTCGATTGACAGAGTCAAACCGGCGTTCATGGACAATACCGTTGACTCAGCTAATCTGCCAGACCCAACCCATGCACTACCGGTGATAACTCCTACCTTACCCTCTACTATCTCAACGCCTGCCACCACAACAGCTAGGCGAGCGAAACGGCAAACCGTAAGGTTCGCCGTCTATGAAGCACATTTTTAACGGGTTATTATCATTTGGTATATGTTCGTGCATGTTTTACATAGATCATCACTATAACTCGGTCGTGGTCTTAAACCTATGCACCAGAGATTTTTCTTCTTCTCACTCCTCAGGTACTTGTGCACCTGATGCTGTGTAAATCGTGGCACGCGCCACCCCCGGATCACCGACGCTTGACGCCATCCTACCGGTGGCCCGAAATACAGGCATCCTACATGTATCCCTTCCGCTACACATGCACCTCCCGCTGTGGAAACCGTGGCACGCGCCACCCCCGGATCGCCGACGCCTGCCGCCATTCTCCCGGTAACCCCAACCATGAGCACACGCCGCCCAACACGAAACTTACCAGACAAGGTCCTTACCAGCCCGACGACACGCCACTCAGCTTTCTCCATGCGAGGCCGTTCTCCATCGACCCTGGGGGTACAGGAACTTCTCAGCACGGATTATGTTTTCGAAGCTTCTGGTTCTTCGTTGTCAAGCCTACAGATATGCCTACACATGCTCATACTGGGTTCATACTAAGACCATGCCAGACGGGCGATTCCCGCTAGCAGCACGTTCACCCCATGTGATTTGGCTCCGGCAGCATGTTTACTCCATGTGAGATGTGACTTGGCTTAGTACTTATCGGTTTTCGTGTATCATACCATGCTCACCACCGACAATCGACCCACTTAGATCAAGTGCCTTGGATAACTTCGAAGTGACTGGTTGCTGAGAGACCATGTTCCAGCCTGGAACGCCCTGACACCGCTCGCCAGTTAAATTATCAATTCCTGATCAGAAGTTTCCTCTGACCAGACTTCTTGGAAGGGGGCTATGTAACATCATTGTTTTACTGTGCATAACAATTGACCTTGATAACCCACTTTCTGTTGATTCGTGTTCCGTGATTGCTTCCGCTGTACCTTTGTGCACATTTTGGCTACCGTGATAAATCTTCCATCTCCTGTGCCTTTTCTCCAACATTCTTGGGGACATTAATGGTATTAGTCAGTCTAATACAAAATTGATTCTAGGTGAAGCGCTCAAGACGCGTAGATACGATCAAACTATTGTGTTACTCTCACTCATCCGCACTTACACTTCGTAAATCTGGATTAACCTTGCCCTTTTCGACAATTTGTAAATGGCATTGTCCTGCTGAACATCTGCAAGAGGTTTTATGATAATAATCCAAGCTAACATCTAATAAATTGTTACCAAATGCAGGAAAAAATTCGACGGAGCCTATGAAGGACGTCCCAACATTTTATCAAGAAAATAATTCAGAATGTTGAAACCTTGACGCGTGTACAAAATTTCAGCTTTGACTTGTCTGTCCAATAATTTTTACATCAAAGGCAACAAATATTTGGAACTTTATATTCGAAACTTTCTTTGTAATCAAATGATTAATTTGTAGCTTTTCATCATAAAACCGAATACAATTCCAGGATAAGATGATTCCAGATTGATATTTTACCGGAGACATTCATTAACATTAAAATTCGTCTATATATTGTCGCAGTAGCAACTAGGTAATACTTGAATTGAATCTATCTGATACACAAAAGTGACTTTAACTTATCCAACAGTGAGATACAAGCGAAACTTGTTTACTACTCTTCCACTGTTTCAAGCGCAAGCGGATCGTTATCCTACTGTCCCTGCCTGATGAGTGCAAACAGCCAGAAACCGGTCGTTGTGTATTAAGGATGGGGATGTAAGCACCACAACATAACAATTCATTGAGGCTGTTTACAGATTATATTCCTAATTAGAAATCGATTTCCATATAACAACAGTTGTATCTGGTAAACAGTCGAAAATATCACGCAATATACCAGACGTCATAACAATAACCCTTTTAGCTTAAACGACAAAAGGGTCGAGCTGTAAAATTCAAGGAAACAATTTTGTATTTGGCGTTTATTAGAGCGATTATTTCAGAATTGATGCTGTCGCCACTATCACCATTTTGTATTGAATGGAGTCATGATGACGCGCGTTTCTTGTTTCACTCACTCCTGTTATCAAAAACGAAAAACCAAGCGGGTATATGGTTATTTATGATGTTTTTGCGGAGTTTGATGAGCTCTGATGAGATTTCACGGTCCCCAGGTGACTTCGCTCAGCCACAGGATGTTTGTTGAACCCATGAAGAAAAGGTGGACTAACTTAGTTGTCCACAATTTTGTTAATGCTTAACATATTTAGGTACATGCATTAAAATCTTACTGTACCCAAAGTAGCGAGAGGATATGTTCACGGCCTATCATTTAATTAGTAAGTTTAGTGGAAAATCGGGTTAACAGATAGTGAATTAATGGGAGCTGATTTAACTTTGTTTGTACCAAGGGATCTCACGAGTCAATCAATGAAAATTACCAGTATCCGCAGCCTTTTGGATAACGGGACTCATTTTAGTTCAGTCGTCTTCTGAATCTAGTTGGCCTTAAATGCTGTGAGTTTCAATTGTTTGCATTCGCTAGAGAATCGATAACGCTGAGCATTTCTCGTCCAATATAG
This sequence comes from Atriophallophorus winterbourni, assembly GCA_013407085.1. Taxonomy (NCBI): domain Eukaryota; kingdom Metazoa; phylum Platyhelminthes; class Trematoda; order Plagiorchiida; family Microphallidae; genus Atriophallophorus; species Atriophallophorus winterbourni. The sequence goes on from JACCGJ010013249.1 coordinate 9,564, forward strand.
CAGTCATTGCAGCAAATTTGGCTTCAAACCAGTTGCCCGTTCGATATTTCGTTAGACCGTCGGTGGACAGAAGACAGCTCGACATACGCAGATTTTGAGCGATTACTAGAAGCTAATGGATTATTTTGCTACATTCGGCTTTGAATACTTGATTAAATCGCTTTCCGCGTATGACAGTTGTTGATGGTCGGTATGCCCGTCCCTACGCGAGGTTAATTCTACTCTGGTGAAGCCTTGTTTTTGGCACAATCAAATGAATGGCCAGTGACACATTATGTGTTCTGGCATGATAATCTATTCATATTACAGCGGAAAACTAGAATAAAATTCTGTTGATAACAGTGCTTTTAACAATTAAATTTTTGAGAGATCTTTGTTTTGGCATTAGGTGTTGGGGACACAAAAACTAAACTCCCTGAAAAGCTCATTCGTTCTGCCAAAGGTGAACTTTCATAACTAGTTTGACCAAGAATCACATTCTGCGGCAAAAAAGATGCTTGAAAATATCAAGTAGCATGACATATTACTAGACCATTCCGTATCAAAATTTGAATTATCATTACACCCACTTCCACATGAATAAGAACATGAAAATACGTTTAATATAAATTTTGTACGTATAACGTGCGGAATTTCACCGCCATTTGCTTGTCCAGTCAACCACCGGACCACGTGCGCACGCACAGGCTGATTCAAATCGCGATCGATCATTTAATTGATCAACGCAGACTGCTGACTCGCCACGCCAAAGGCTACCCAAATTTGAATATCTGGCCTACGACCTTGACGTCAAGGTCGTAAAGGAAACAACCAATGAGCTGTAACTTAACACTGGGGTGTTCAGGGTATACGGCTGATTAATGAATTAGACAAACATTTCTAGTGATCTTGTAAACATATAAATTGGCTATTACGCTACTTCTAAAATAGAAATTCACAGTTGAGTCGTTTTCTTTTTTGAACATTTAGAACAGCGGGATCTTACGTGCAAGATATAATTTTGGCAGAAAATTGGGGAACCAGCAGATAACCAGCCCCACAAGCGCTTTTTACGGTAATAATCTTCAATCTAGATATTCACCGAGGGAGACTAAATATTGGTCTGAGTATTGAAACATTCAGCCAGTATATGGATAAATTTCATCGTATTTTTGACCATCAGTTGGTCTGAAGTTTTAAACCAACCTTTTCCAATTCCAAGAATTATTCGCGTGAAAAAAGATTCTTCGAATTTACATGAGCTACTTTGCATGTAAAACCTTCAACACATTGCAACACAGAGTATCTGCTAATAATTTTGAAACACCATATATCAAAAGGTTTCAAGCGAAACATCATATGTGCAAAGAATAGAGATCGATGTCATATCAACGATTTTAATTAAATGATCGAGCTAGATGAAATTAATTGTTCTAGCGCATTACATTGTGAGCCCCCGCTAAAAAACATCAATCGAATCTCAAGTAGAACCGTACTTAGTCGAAAATCTATTGATATAATTGACAGAAATGTACCAAAGCATTGTAACATAGAGTTAAAATCTTAGACTACACAATTATTCACACAGGTATCTCTTCAACATAAAAGGATGCGTGGTCATTAAACACTCAGTAAGTCGATTGAAATGTCCCGAGTAACATTGATTGTTGGTGTATGACAATTTAAAAAATCTTAACGAGATTAATCCATGCAGATTTAAAGTACATTCCAGTGGTGTTTTCCATTCCGTGGAAGAAAACACAGGCCAAATGAGGTGAGAATCGCAACACTGAGCCTATTAGACTTTCAGTACCGCCGTATCAGGGGTGATTTCATTCTGGTGTTCAGCTTTCTGCATTACTTATCCCCACGCCGTGTCTGCCAGATTGAGTTCCCTCTCGTGTGTCATCAAACGACAATTAGCGTTCAAGTCTCGCCATGGACGATCTTATGGTCTCTGCGCGGAGTCCAGGTCCTGAAAGGGCCTTGTAAGAGTTTAGAAATCTCCGTCTCCTCTTCTTGGGCTGTTTTGTGTTGTTGGCGCAAACATGGATGATGGTTGATCCTACTTCCCTTAGAGTTGAACTGGCGGCCATAAGTGGGTGAGAACAGGTTCCCATGCCTAAGCGACCTCTTGTAGCCTCTGGCGGCGAAATATATGCCCACTCCTTGAGTGGGTCAGATTCATATCTTCATGTCCGGAATAAAATGATGGTTCCCTAAAGATAGTTGTTCGACCGCTCCATTCCATCGAGTTCTACACATAGGCCCAAGACTTTGATGTGGTAACTTCCATCTCTTTGGCTACCTGTGCTAATTCCGCGTTCGAGGCGCTTGTAAAATTGCAATGTTCTGTAGTGCTCACATTCCAATCCTTTACACACCACTACCCGTTTCTGGCTGTTTCCCGTTGTCAGGCCTTAAATTTCAATGAGCTTTGTAGAAAAGTTTAGATACCACCAATTATAAGTTTATTCTGAATAGATGTAATATTGTTAGAATTGATTTTAACCTTACTGACTACATTGTACAAATTCGACGAATGCTACCTCGAAATTAAGTCGCTCCTCCAATATGGATCGTATATTATAGAATTAATGAAACATTCTTTCTAAATCATTTTCCATTTATTTTGTCTGAATTTGCTTGGTCACGCAATATCGACTGCTTTGTTCGGGAATAATCGATTACCGGATAGAACTGTTTGTTACACTTGCTTAGAAAAACCACGTTATACATTGCCCGGCGAATCAAAATGTACTGAAATATCTTTCGGGCAGAGCAAGTAGTTATTGTACAAAATAACGTGACAGACATCGGCTTGGGAGCCTATTTTTGTCGCAAGCAAAACGTTGCATTTCCAGCCAATAGCAATTTAATTTAATCTCTGACCAGCGTTTTGCCCGAGGGTATTAAGAAAGTAACAAAGCTTTGAGAAATAATGGATGCATGAAATAATAAAAAAACGGAATAGATTGTGCTGAAATCATTATCGGTAATCAAAATGTGGACATCTGATGTAGAATGTTTGTGATGACGTATTTTATTGCAGCACATATCTTGCACAGAGAAACTATGATTCAGCAGGGGTTAATATTATATTGTAACATAAAGTATTATCATTTCAAAACTGGTGACTGTGAAAATATTATATCAATTGTAGATTGGTGCATTGAACTACCGATGACATATGAACAAAACTGCATCAAAGTTATGGGTAGTAATGTAAGAGATTATGTGAATTGTTGAGTATATAGAAAAAGATGGATACCGCGCTGCATGCTGAAACACGCTGCAGTCTCACTATCATTTCTATTTCTATTTACCCCCTCATATCTGTCTAGACCTGTGCAACTTGACAGTATCTTGGCTCATGGGCAGTCTATTACTGTGCAGCACTTTGCCTGGATCAGGCTTGTGTTTTCATACAAATTTTGTATACTTTACTATTAATTTTTAATAAGTAGGTAATCTGAAACTAAAATGCCCGTACATATTCTCCGGAAAATCAAAGAACAAGCACAAATGATTTGCGAAAATCCCGGGAGTTTAATTTTGCGGAACATTGATACAACTAATAAATTCCGGCGAATTTCTTGGAACATAACTTAGCTTTATTGTTTGTTCTGTTGCCCTCAAGCCTTCACTGCTAGTTAACCTGATATTCCATTGTATTCTGCCTCATGTTATACTAATAATGTATGTTTTTCTGTGTCACTTTAGAGGAGTCATCAAGTAAGTAAGTAAGTTTACTTGTTAGCTTTTGGGCGCAAATGAATAGCTATCCGTCATTTGGCTATATCGATCTTCACTGTTTGCATACAGTGGTACATAACCTTGTTTGTACGATAGCCGGTTTCCAGATCTTGCAAAAGTTATTCTGTACGATATAATACTGAAAACAGTAAGGAAATAACCGTTGTGAGTCATCAAACAATTTCCATGATCGAGCATTTACTGATTTCATTCACTAGGTTGATAACTTGTATTCTACAGTTCTTTTTCCGAATATCTCTTATTGAATTTTTATATTTTTGAACATGTTGACCTTCTTTACTGGAATATAAAATTGCAGTGTAATCCGGCATTGGAGCATCCGTTTAGAAGTGCAACTCTCAATCTTTGAATCTAATGAACGTCACATAATAGCCCACTCAGAAGAATGGCACTCGTACTGACGCAGCACATTACCTCCGTGTTTCAATCATTTCCGTAATCTCGAAAGTTACGCAGCGTATCGTGTGTGCGAAGATATCAAATCATCTCGAAACCCTAAACTGTTGCACAGAGAACACCATGGATTCCGAAAGTCTCATATTTGATCGACCAATCTGCTGGAGGCGATCAATGACTGGACCAACTCAGCAGATAAGCATTGCTGCGTGCTGCGTGCACATGTTTTACTTGGACAGACATTCGATCACGTCGGCCTTTTTATAAACCTGACCAGTCTACAGCATGATGGCATAAAAACAACGTCCTGACATGGATGAGCAGCTATCTGCTTGATCGCAAGACCACATCGATTATGTGCCTACTTTACTCTTCACTTTTGTCCGACTATCTAATCCTGAAGGATGAGTCTCCTCTGTTGATATTACAGATTGCATCCACCCACGCTGGACGGATAGAAGCGAGATCCACGCAGATTCTAAGCCATGTCCGGTCCCACGTGCGCCATCCATAAACCGATGGTAGACCAAGCATCTCCACATCCGATCTCAGGGCGGCGAGACAAGTCTTTAATTGCCCTTTGCCACGACAACGCCATTCTGCACAGGTTTTCGACGATAGTGTCCTGATCGTCTCAGGATTTGGTCAAATCATCTCAGTCGGTGTTGTCGCAATATTGAAATCAGGCGGAGGATATCGAAACAACAGTGGCGTATATCGTCATTGGATACTCGCTCATCTAATATGTGGTGTTTGAATGTCTATTGGCGTACCAAAATGTTCGAAACTTGCACTGGTTTTCTTTTTGGCGTACACCAATTAGCATCGGAAACTCGTTACAGCGTAGATGGTTCATTTTGTGAATAATGCAATGCTTTGGCGGCGAATAAAATTAGGCGTAGACTTTTTGTGCTTTCATAACGATTTGGATAAACAAGGCAGCTTATCAGCAAAAATTTTTCATTTTCTCGACAGATTGTGTATCAACAACTGGAGTGGACAACAACAAATGATAATTGGAAGATTGTGGAAAATCATGGTGCTTACAGAATGTTTGGTATATTTAGAAGATCACTCGAAACATTTTTAATGTTAATCAATACACATAGAAACCCAGTGTTTTCCACACATCGGAAGCTATGGCGAAGAAAAGCCATCGAGCTGCTCGAGAATTTATATCGCAGTGCAACAAACATATTTGCCTGTCTTCGCGATCGCCTTTATGAGGAGTGACTAGTCTATCTGAATTTGGAAACTCTCGCTCACAGACGATTTCGATCGGATCTAATGCGCTCATACATAATAAGGAACTCAAAGCTTCATCCCCCGAGGATTCTATTTCGACTCCAGTCATTCCGTAGTACTCGCACTCTCCAGTTGGTAGTTGATTCACCGCATTCTCAGACATCGCTTGTCCGTTTCGGTGCGCGTTTGATTCTTAACATCACACGGTGTACTCCCATTTAGAGAACCGATATTCTATATGTTTGCGAAACCTGGACCTTACGTAAAGAACACATTCAGCGTCTCCAAGTATTTGACAAACGGTCTCTCCGCAGCATTCTAGGAGTTAGCTGTCACAATCGCATACGCACCGATGCTCTTCGAAATAAGTTGTTCGGTAGTAATGTTGATATAGAGAAGCAGATCAACCAGCATAGGTTACACTGTTACGGGTTACGTTTTACGGATGACAGACCACCGGCCTCCGAAACGGATTCATTTTGCACCGCCACATTCTTATTGGCGTAAATCTCGGGGTGGCCAAACCGTCACATGTCATAGGCAGTTAAAAACCCTTACTAGTAACCTTTCTAAAGTAGGCGCAGCGCGTCTTCCAGGCTGGAATCCCCGCGATCAGATATCGCAGTGGTTAGTTACGCTTCAGGATATGTCCTGAAACCGTGTTTAATGTCGATCTTGCACTAAGCATCTTCTTGGAGTGTTTGCTTGTTCGTTTCGGTGCGCGTTTGATTATTAGAATCACACGGTGTACACCCATTTAAAGAACTCATATTCAGAAACAAAATGGATGCATCTCGCAAACTATTATGATCCGAACGCTCGTTTACACATTACTTTAGTAATGCAACTTTACACTGATGAAACTTTGTTAATCATACCGACATAATACATACAAAAGCTTTCGTATTTCCCAAGGCATCAATTTATATAAATTATATCCGTATAGGAAAAATCTATGGTATTCGGCAACTATAAACTCTCATTAACTTAAATTTAGAATCCTGAATTATCAATCATATAGGCTGTATCGTAAATGAAATTTTTTCCTGGAACTCAAAATTGCAAATACGAACCCTCGAGTGGTAACTTTGGTTCGCAAACGCGCTTGCACTTTCGACCGAGGTAACCTCGTTGCAGATAACAAAAAACAGTAGCGATTTGACCGAAAGAGTTTACCAACGATTTTGACTCATTGACCTCGAAATCTCCACACGGCTCTGACCTCGGTTCCTCATTGGATGTTCAGAAGTATAAATACAGCAACTGGTGATTGGCTCAACATAATTCCGTTCGGCAATCTAGCGAGACGTGAGTTCATTGTTTCATCACACAATGGTTTAATTTCAAATGTTAGATTTAGCTTAACACTTTACTTTCCGTTGCTTCGTTTCAGGTCCAGCTTCACAAGAAAATGCGCTTTCTATTTGCTTTCATTGCGATAACGATGATAATTGTACTGGCTGATTGTCAGTACTCGCAGAGCTACGGCATGATCCCAAACAAGATCTACAGAGGCCCAAGAACTACAGAGAAACCAAGAGTAAAGGCAAAACGCATCAGGTGTCCCGGTGGCTTGCAACCAGAGTATGATCCCGATCAAAACAAATGGGTCTGCGTCCCTCAATGAGCGAGTGGTCATACCTGAAACGAACGTGAATTTATATGTACATTTTGACGCTTTTTATACAATTAGAATTTGACGCAATAATTGTGTGAAATACTTTGGGGGGTTATATATAAATACCATCACTTCTTGATTTGTTGTTTGTTTCGGCAAGGGTTGAAATATTTTTGGAGAAAATTTAAGTAGTTTGATTGAAATGCAATTTAGAAATTCTAAGTCGGTTATAATGGATTTCAACACTTTTGTGGACTGAGTTTTGGGTACATTCGAACTGGGGATATTTGGCGGCAATTCAGCAAACACATTGTTTTGTTTCCCATTATTCTACTGTTCCAGTGCATATGAATCCTGATCCTGCTGTCTCTACCTGATGAGTGCAAACAGCACGAAACCGGTCGTAGGGTGTGTGTGTTTGATTTAAATGCTTGCTAATGATCTTTTTATCACGGTCATGGGTTTCACTCGAATAATATTAATCATCTTAGGAGCCATGTGATTTTATATCTCAACATCCTGTTGCTTTTTGAGAACCCTTGTTAACATTCACATTCATGTATACCTTTGTTAACCATTATACCACGTCACAATGCTCGTCTCCCTTGAAGTGTTGTAGCGTACGCATAAATTTGTGCTTCATACTTTTGGATTTTTTCCTTACCTGCTTGTCTGAGCTGGACGGTTCAGATATCATTGGACTCGTCTTAATTTGCTCGTTCGTAACATACCAGTTTCAACTTCGAACAATGTGAATACTTGAAAATCGAATTTTTCAAGTTTTAACCCAAATTTACCTACGCGTGCAATATCCCTGGCGATTGAAAATATCGTTCCGGTTCGGGCGCTGTTGAAAAGTTCACATCATTTCCAATCGACTGAATTTTTTTTCAACTCTGTCAGATCGAAACTTGTTGAACAGCATCACGTTGATTTAAAATCGTTTGCTTTTTTACCTCTTGGATCGCGTCACTCTGATCCAACACATTCACTCCACCGCTAGCTATCGGTCTATAAACAACCTCATCGCCAAGTGCACTGATTCATCACTCGCTGGATTGTAACAATGACACGAAGGATGACCTTGAAGCCCCAGACAAAGAAGGCAGCACGTGATGTCTGTCAAATCTGTAACAAAGGGGTAAGTGCCCGATCTCATGTGGTTAAATGTTTTGGCTGCCTGGGTAAAATACATACCAACTGTGATAAAGCCCTAACGCAGGAACTGGTATTGTTTATTAATAACGTCGATTTCCCCGGCGTTTGCTACGTATGTAGTGCATGTCGAAATAAACAGCCTAGTGATATAACTACAAATCCTCCCAATGAGGCAAAGGTGGAACCTCGAATAGAGATTTTAGAAAAATGTTATCGAAAACTCGAGGAAACACTTAAGCCAATTTCAGTAGATACAATTGTCAACACAATTCTACCCGAAATAGATGTTGCTCAAGGCGGTAAAAAGTATAAGAAAAATACACCAAAAAGCGCACCCTTGACTGAGTGTTGTGAGTGCTTATTCAGATGCAACAAAGATGGTCCTATTGAACCCTGCTTCCCGTGGTCATCATCAAATAGAATCGCGAACACTTTAGCCAAGACTCCCCAACGTCTAGTTGCATCACACTCTAACAACCCAACATTTGCCCATATGTTGACTAAAGCAGGTAAGTGTTTGACGGGAGCACTGACGCCTACACTTCAGGCGAAAAAGGAAGTTCTGAGCAAAACCGTCTCACATCATATGAAGCCAATATACTCTATCAAACACGGAAAGAATTTAAGCGTAATATGCACCAATATTACTGAGTCAGAAATCACGCTCTTTCATGCAAGGCATAAACATGATCTTGAGAATTGGTCAGATATTTGCAATCGAATTGGCTTAGATGGTATACACCCGGTATCTGTAACTCGGCTCGCTCGTCACCCGAAGTCCCCGAACCAAGACAAACCACGTTTGCTTAAGATAACTTTTGCCAACGAAAGGGACATGGAAAATGTCCTACTCAATTCGTATTTGCTCTGAGCACAAAATGACTCACACCAACGCATACATGCTGACGTACCTTGGTGGGAAAGGCAACGAACAGCCAATGGTCGGGATCAAGCAGCATCAAGGAGTATTATTCTGCTTGACGTTCCTAAAAATACAGGAGCCACAACAGTTCACGAAAGAAAAGAGCACGATCGTAAACAGTGGTCATTTATTGCCGAGACTATCGGCTCTTCAAATTCTGTAGTCGTTGACACATACCGAATACCTTGCTCGCCAAACTATCAAGGAAAATGTTCAAATCCACTTAAGATTACATTTTTGTCAAGTAGTATGGCAGATGATGTCCGATCCGAACTAAAACTACACAGAAAGAGATTACCCGATAACGTGATATTGTGACATTCCAGAGTTGTTGATGTCAAATTGCAGCCTTCCATTGCAAAAGCATCCGAGTCTGACTCAAATTCGCCAGTGAAAATATCTCAACTTGCTCCAAAAAACGACAAAAGTCGGACGTCGACAGCGTCGGACCAATAAATACTGTTACTGTCTCGTTGTTACATGCTAAAAGCTCATTGAAGTGTCTATATACGAATGCCCAAAGTTTGTTTAATAAATTGGCTGAACTAACCGAGCTCTGCAAACGATACTCACCAGACCTCGTCGCTTTGACTGAAACCTGGTTCCAATCTTGTATGACTGAAAGCGAACTGTCGATCCCAAACATGATAATATTACGGAACGATCGTCCACGAAAAGGTGGGGGTGTGGCTTTATACTTTCACGAACGTCTTCAGTGCATGAAGATTCACGATCCCAATCTCGAATCAGAAGATACCCTCTGGTGTAGCCTTACACAGGAGTCACAGGACGACTGCATCATTGGTATAATATATCGCCCTCCATCTTCAACGGATGCTCAAAACGACAGGGTATTGAAGGCTCTACAATATGCCGGAGAGATGCGAAGCTCCCAATTACTGGTTATGGGAGACTTCAACCTTCCTCATCTTTTTAACAGATCAGATCACCCTCTACACACACCTGATCGTAAATTCCGTGAGCTGATCGACATGATTCCACTGCATAACCATGTGTCCGACTTTACTCACAGAAGATGATCAGAGTTACCGTCCGTTTTGGATCTAATCCTTACTTCCGAGACAACAGCAGTTGAAGGTGTTGACTACATTGCCCCTCTCGGTCGAAGTGATCATCTTGTGTTAGGTTTTGAATATGTATGCAGCGCTAAACGAGTATGTGAGTCCGCAAAACTATTCAGAAGGATCGACTACGTGAGTTTACGTGACGCGCTTGGGTTAGTAAATTGGCGAATGCTTGATTATCACAACACGGAAACACATTGCACCACACTTACAAAAAGCCTTCAGTCAAGCATATATCAAAATTCGTGATTTGTTAATGAACGAAGGGTAAGCGACTTCCGATTTAAACTTCGTAGTCGCACGAAAAAATGGATCGGGCAAAGGAACTCTGCTTGGTTTCAACACAGATATACCAAGACTGATGCGTCATGGCAACAATTTTGCGGAATTCGCAACAAAGTAAACACTCTCATCAAAGAAGACAAGCAAAATTACCATCGCTTTCTATCTTTGAAAATGGAAGGAAATCCTAAATTGATTTATCGGATTGTCAATGCTCGATCGAGCGTGAAACCAGGGGTGTTTCCTGTTCTTACTGACGATGGATTAACAGTCTCTGCAAAGGATACAGCTGATGCTCTCGCTCAATTTTATGCTAAAGTATTTAGTCCATTAGCGAGTCAATTGACTGAGGAATTACCGCCATCAACAGTGACGCAACAGCTGACTGAGATCGAGATAAATCCAGTGATTATACAACGACATTTGTGTCGAATGAACCCTAAGAAATCCCCTGGAGCGGATGGAATCACTCCGACTATACTAAAATCCTGCGAACAGCAGCTGTGTGAACCTTTGTGTGAATTGTTTAAACATTCTCTAATTGAAGGAGTGGTGCCAAAAAAGTGGAAGACAGGGGTAATTTCACCTATCTACAAAGGCGGTAGACGTTCAGATCCGGCAAACTACCGTCCTGTCACCCTACTTCCTGTGATATCCAAAGTTCTAGAGCGGATAGTGACAGAAAATATAGTTCATCACCTGGAATCACAAAATACGCTATCTGTAGCACAGCATGGTTTTCGTAAATCTCGCTCATGCTTGACAAATTTGTTGACGGTTTTAAATGACTGGACCCAAGCGGTTGACGAAGGAGCTAGCATCCACGCTTGTTATCTGGATATGTCTAAAGCTTGTGACCGAGATGATCACTTTCGATTAATACAAAAGCTGAAGCAGATGGGCATCAGCGGACAGCTACTCATATGGCTTGAAAGTTACCTCAGTGGGCGCAAGGCGATCGTTCGAATCAACGGGGTACAATCACAGGCTATTGATGCCTCTAGTGGCGTCCCGCAAGGTTCAGTCCTCGGGCCAGTACTTTTCTTGGCTTACATAAACGACCTACCAGAGACGCTCGCATGCAAGGTGATTCTTTTTGCTGATGACATTAAACTTTGGACGCGGATAAAAACAACTGCGGACTGTGTACAGCTGCAACGTGATCTAGATGCTCTACATGAATGGTCGGTACGGAATAATTTACCATTCAATTTCCAAAAATGCAAGGTGTTGCAAATTGGTAAGCCATTTCAATACCAATATCACTTTGGGCAGACTATTTTGAGCTGGACAGAATCGGAAAGGGATCTTGGAGTCTGGGTATGCGGCAGCCTGAAAAACAGCCTGCAGTGTGAGGTTATCTACAAGCGTGCTTCCAAGCTTCTAGGTATGCTGCGACGGATTTTCCGAACCTTCTCGCATGGA
>JACCGJ010013250.1:0-23643 GCA_013407085.1 Atriophallophorus winterbourni
TTCTGACATTCATTGCACCGATGTGAGCTGAAGCCCGTGGTTTCAGAAAGTGGTCTGTAAATTCGCGAACAGAAAATGTTCCAACATGTTCAGCGCGGTCTTTTCTAAAGCTGAGATTGACAGACGGAGAGTTGTTAAGAATGGATGGGGGAGGAGAAGGGTCAGAAACAGTTCGAAGAGTAGGGCCAGCAGGAGCTTGTTTTCGCTTACCCGCCCTGCTGTATGCAGCTGGTAAGGCGACCCTGTTTATCGTGCGCGACGGCCGATGCAATATGGAGATGAGTTTCGTATTAATAGTTATGGTCATGGTTGTATCCGGGCTGGGATACTGCCAGGTCGCCCATGCCTAGACAGGAGATCAATTAGGGTTCTCGACCTAAGCCTTTGGCTAAAAAGCCTGAAACACATGGCAGCGTGTTCGTCCGACCTCTATCCATTGACCTTCCTGGTATGGGTGACTCTGAAGGTGCCCGGAGAGCACCACTTAGCATAGCTCAATGGGTCATAGAGGTGCACAAACCATCGCACCACGTTAAAGTCTAGTCTCAGCGCTCCGCTTAGTCTTAGTGACCATTCAGTGCTCGTGTTAGACTATGTTTGCAGTCATTACCAATCGGGGTGTTTCGCCGCAAAGATATATTGTGCCCAAGTAAATCGCAAATACAGATTCAGCATTGGCAAACGGAGCACCTAAGCCCTGAATCGCAAGGGAACGAAATAGTAGGATTTAGATTAAATACAACTCGTAGAACATTCCCAAAAAATACAAACATAAAATTTCTTCTGTTGTCCGCAACAGAACAAAACGTGAATAGCGCTGAAGAGAGAGGCGTGAAAGCATGATAAAGCCAAATGTACTCCTACTTCTTGGCAAAATTTCGGCATGTTATGCATAAAAGATTCATCTCTTATTCGAGAGGTTAAAAAAGCGCATCAATCAATGCTGCGGTCAAAATTGAACGCAACGGTATGTTACTAACAATATCATGGACGCGAAAAAAAAGTGAAATAGGTAGTTACGAGAAAAACTCAATCAGATCGCGTTGGAAACCGCAATGCTCACGCGACTTATTACTCTAAATTGTTAGTGCTAATAGGTTCAATTCAATGCTGTGAGCATCCAGTGACTCAGGAATCGAAACGTTTGGCGAAATTGAGATAAATACAGAGATTGTCGCAAATCAATTATTCAAACTGAAGTTAAGAAAATCCTCAGATGCAGATGTCATAACGATGGATGTGCTTCATGTCTTCATCAGCATGTAAACCGCCATCCAGCATGTTTAACTACTCGTTGCTTAAATGAGTGGTACATAAAAGGCAATCGCCGTGATTACACATAAATTCATATGACGCTGCAACATATCGTCCCGTCACACTATTACCGATTATAAGTAAGGTCATGGAATGTATAATCTCGGAAGGAACGGATGCACACTTTGAATTGCGTAATGTTTTCGCCAGCGCGGCGATGGAGTTGGATAGAATTTTTTACAGACGCGTCTGTTACTTAAGCATTTCTGAAACTTTTGAAAGAGTCTATCACCGTTTTCATCCTTAAAATCCGATACATTTAGGAATATGTTGAATACTACTTTCATGACTGTGCGACTACCTGTCAGATCGCCACGCGTGAGTTAATGTAAACGGAGTGCTCTCCTATAAGTTCAAAACCACCAGCGGAGTCCCAAAAGAATTCGTGCTAGTCCTGCTCCTCTTTCTTATTATAAATAAACTATTTACCCCCTTATCTTATCCGAAATGGTCTTGTTCGCGAATGATATAAAAATTCGGACACAGATTAGTTATGGGACCTTGAATTACCAGGAATGTCACTTATTCGTCATGACCGTGAAACCAGAGGAGGAGGAGTAGCTTTGTATTATAGCCAAAAACTTCTGTGCCGTGAGATTACGGATCCCGACATCGTGTTACTGGATACACTCTGGTGCTCAATCCGACTAGCTAACGGTGAAGACTGTGTTTTGGGAGTAGTATATCGCCCACCGTCTGCACAGGAAACTTACAATCTGGCCCTACTGGATAAAATTCGCATGGTTACTTCCATATACACTTGTGGATTTTTGATTATGGGTGACTTCAATTTACCGAATCTGCAGAGCAGCACCATTTACCCAGAACACTCCCTCGAGCGCGCATTCAGTGAGTTGTTTGACGATATTCCTCTTTATAACCACATTACATGTCATACCCGATACCGCGGAAACGATTTACCCTCACTCTTAGATCTCGTTCTGACAAGCAATGAACATGACATTGATAACGTTGCTTACGAAAGGCCACTGGGACTAAGTGATCACGTCGTCATCCAGTTTGACTATCTGTTTGAAGCTGTAAGAACAAATGATGCCCGTAAAAGAGTTAGGCGGATCAACACTATGGCGTTGAGTGATGCTCTGAAAAACACGTTTAACTGCCAACCGGAAACCAGCAACGTACATGACGTTTGGATATGGCTAATATCTAATCTCAAAAGTTCAATCGAAGTGAGCTCCGAATTTGTCCTCAGGAACTCAAGAAAAAACTTTGAATTTAAATTAAGAAGCCGAACTCGTAAGTGGTTAACGGTACGAAACATTGCTTGGCGACACCATCGGCAAACCCCATCATCCGAGACCTGGGAAACATTCCGTTTACTGCGGAACAAAGTAAACAAATTTGTCATCCAAGACAAGTTGTGCTTCCAAGAAGTGATATCAAGCATGATGGAGCGAAACCCCAAAATACTATATCGTATGGTTAATGATCAAGCTAAGGTGAAACCTGGAGTAGCGTCCGTGAACACATCAGCTTGACCAACAACAACTGCAGCAGAAACTGCTGATGCTTTAGCCACGTTTTATTCATCGGTATTCAACCCGATACAACATGCAACAACAGCCCAAATCCAACACTTTCAAACACGGTTGCCCTAAGTGAAATAAGTGTCACTGAGAAACGCGTCCTCCAAGGTTTATTTAATCTTAAAACCGGAAAGTCTCCTGTGGCCGACAGAATAACCCCGAAAATATTGAAGCAATTTGCGAGTTTGGTATACAAACCACTCACTTATCGGTTCGAGCAAACACTGGCAAGTGGAGTGATTCCTACAGATTGGAAACGAGGAATAATTTCTCCAATTTACAAAGGTGGAAATCGCTCCGATGTTTCCAATTACCGACCCGTTACTCTGTTACCAGTGATTTCAAAATTACTTGAGCGACTCATTGTTGAAGATCTAATGAAACATTTCGAGAATAATCAGTTGCTTTCGAGGAACCAGCATGGATTCAGACGAAATTATTCCTGTTTGTCTAATTTACTGGTAACGCTAGATGATTGGACAAAATCGGTAGATAAAGGACAAGCAATACACGCGTACTACTTGGATATTTCAAAAGCATTCGATCCTGTTGACCATTCCCTACTACTGCAGAAGCTTGAAAGGCTTTTTGTCACTGGAAAGTTGCTGATTTGGCTAAATGACTACCTAACAAATCGCACTAACCAGGTACGTGTTGATGGTGCATTATCCAAACCAATTGCAGCAACTAGCGGAGTTCCCCAAGGCTCAGTCCTTGGTCCGATCCTCTTTCTGGTTTTTGTCAATGAAATACCGGAAATTGTTCGATGTAACATTTCGTTATTTGCGGACGACATAAAGATTTGGCGCAGCATTCGTAGTCCAGAAGACTGTCTGCTATTAAAAAAGGATCTTGATACGCTTCACAGCTGGTCGTTGAAGAACAAACTGCCGTTTAACTTCAACAAATGCAGGATCATGAATGTGGGGAATCGAGTAGAGTTCACATATCACATAGGTTCGCATGTCCTTGAAAATTGCAGTGAAGAAAAAGATTTGGGTGTCTGGATATGCTCCAGTTTAAAAACATCACTTCAAACTAACAGTGCCTTTAAAAAAGCAACACGTGTTCTAAATCTACTCAAACGTGTATTTGGGAAATTTTCGCCCAAGATATTCCCAAGGATCATGAATACATACTTGAGACCAGTCATGGAATACGGTGTGCAGTCATGGTCTCCGTGGCTCAAGAGGGATGTGGAACTTATGCAGCGAATCTATCACCGCTCAACGAAACTAGTTCTCAGCAATCCGAACAAACCATATAAAGAAAGGATAGCTCAACTGAATCTGTTTGATTTTCCCTATCGACGAATCAGAGGAGACCTTATCTTACTTTACAAAACATTCCATACCCCGAACCATCCCTTACAGGATTTATTCACGCGAAGGGATACGAGGAATTATCGGACCCATGAATATGTGCTGGTCGTACCCCATTCCCGCCTGAACTGTAGAAGGTATTTTTACTCTGTCCGTGTCTGTTTTACTTGCAACAGTTTACCTTCAACCGTTGCTCACGCCACTAGCTTGCACGACTTTAAAACGAAATTAGACGAATTTTTAATGTATTATTCGTTCCCAGAACACTTATATACTGTTTAATCTATGTTCTTATATTGTTTATACACTTAAATTTCAATTTTTATCATCCTATGGTTGTTGTTTAGCTTGTTGCTTTTTAGACCATTAAAATCCTTGAATTACCTTGAATTACCTTGGATAGCGTTGCACGCGTAGATCCAATATGGGAAAATCACGGAAAATCCGAATTCGCTCGTATTATCGAATACCGCTACGAGAGTGGTATATCCAGAAAGCTGAATTCAAGTTGACTTCATGAAGTTATAATATATCCACGTACGTATAAGTGTACGAACAGTATATATTAATAATCGGGAACTCAAAATTATGCGACCGCACGGCACGTATTCTTGGCAGAATATGCAATTGATTAAATCGAGTTACCTTGAGAAATAAATCATTTGGAATCCAACCGACACGGATCGTTCTCTCTCGTTGTGACTGAGCTGATTATGTGAGAGCTGTTTCGTAACTGTCTAGACTGACTGCTGTGAATATATAAACTGTGAAAATCAACGGAAACACCCATTTTAGCAAACCGGAACCTTTATTCGTTACCCGCACCTCTATTCGTTCTGAACTTTATCCCAACGGATTCAATCCAAATAATTTTTGGATTATTGTTTGGCCTCGAAATCCTCGAAATCGTATTGGCATTTGGTGAGTTATTTTGGACCTTCTTATTTATTCGTTTATAAAATATTTTAGCTATTATTATTGTTAGTCTTGCCGCCCAAATTTAGTTAGCCCGATTCCACTATAATTACCGTATTTTTCGGACTCTAAGGCGTACATAAAAACACTAATTTGTACGAAAAATCAGCAGTGAGCCTTATATTCCGGTGCGCCTTATGTATGAATAGTGTATGTTCACACTGCGCTGAAAATCTGTCAAAATGATTTATTACGACTTTGGTAAGTGACGATGTCACTCCCCTTGATTGTAGAAGAATAATCACTGATGGTCGTGGAGCCGGCTTTCTATGCTATCTAGACAGACTTGTTTTGAGGTCAGAGTCAAGTCATCGACAACAGATCAACATGAAACTATTCAGCGATTAAAATGAAACTTTTTTACTTACCGAAACCACTATTCCTGGTACGTACGGTGCTCAAACATCCGGTAATTAAAGACCCCAAAATGGCACCTGTTAAGAGACATGCATACGATGCGGATTTCAAACTCAAGGCCATCAGCCGCGCAGTACAACATGTGGATAGAGCAGCTGCGAAACAATTCAACATTAATGAATCAATGGTACGGGAGTGGAGGGAACAAGAAGATGACCTGCGTCAAGTAAAGAAGACCAAGAAGAGTTTCCGAGGGAACAATGCAAGATGGCCACAATTTGAGGACAAAATTGAGCAGTGGATTACTGAACAGAAAAGAGCAGGTAGAATTCTCTCTACAATCTCCATTCGACTGAGGGCAACAGTGATGTCACGTGATATGAAGATAGACGAATTTCAAGGAGGTCCTTCTTAGTGCTTCTGTTTTATGAAAAGGCGTCATCTCTCCATTAGCACAAGAACCACCACTTCGTAGCAACTGCCAAAGGATTACTATAAAAGGATAGCTATCTTCCGCACTTACTGCAAGGACCGGATCATAGAAAAGAAGATCCATTCTAACCACATCACAAACATGGATGAGGTCCCTCTCACCTTTGACATCCCCATGAACTGTACCGTAGAAAAAACAGGGACGTCTACTGTATCTATACGACTCTATGCGCGCTCATCTCATTAAAAATGTCAAAAGTCAAGTGAAGAAAACCAATTCGGAGCTGGCCATCATTCCTGAAGGATTGACCAAAGAACTCCAACCGCTAGATATTGGAGTCAATAGGGCGTTCAAGGCTAAATTGCGATCCGCATGGGAGCAATGGATGACAGAAGGTGGGCACACATTTACCAAGACAGGTAGGCAACGCCGGGCTACTTACGCCACTGTCTGCCAATGGATCGTCGACGCCTGGGCTAAAGAACCGTTCTCTACTGTTGTCCGAGCTTTCACTAAGGCTGGAATCATTGATGAACAGCCTAGCAACAGCATTGAGACTGAATCGGATGATGACGAGATGGATCCGGGCGTGCTTGATGCCGTTATCGCCCAACTGTTAAATTCTGACATCGAAGACGAGGGATTTGATGGATTCGCAGAAAAGGAATGATCGAAAAAGTTAGTCTACTTTTTTATGTAATATTGACAGTTATTGTTCATAATTTGAATAAAGTCTGACCTATCCGACTATTTTTGTTTCGCGTTATGTGCCTTATAATCCGGTGCGTCTTATATATGAAAACAGATCGTTCACCGATACTGCGTCTTATAATCCGGTGCGCCGTATAGTCCGAAAAATACGGTATTACAATTCATTACACTCTACTGACATTTATACAGACACTCATTTAATTTACATAGTGATTTTCATTATCCATTTTTGTCACAAATTTTTATATTGACTGATATTAAAGGTTGGTTTGTTTCCTTGATTGCTCCTTTAGCCGGTTTTAGTATTTTGAATCCTTTTCTATGGCTTAGTCAAGTCGAGGCTTTTTCCGAACACGAAACATAAAGCCTCAGCTAGTTATGTACTCATACACATATCAATCGATGTTGCTGAGGAGGTGAGTGTATTTAGTCACACAGATTCCGAAGAAGTTCGATATGTCACTCTATCATGAGCTCTCATCATTCGAACGGGAATCTTCGAGCATCGAAAGCTCAATACATTATTCTCTCAGCTTAAGCTGGGCGACAGAATGCTTATCCAACTTTTACGACACATGCGCTAACGTCTTGGCAACCGAACGATGGATGAGGCAATTATTAGTCAACAGCGGTTGAAAATTATTCCATACTGCAAACTTTCGCTGCACTCAATTCATTTGTCCCTTTAGAAGAAACCGCAAAAGCAGCTGACAAGATATTGGCTAGCTTACCGGTGTCCTCCGCTCTCAATTCTCAACAGCCATGTGCTCGCAATGCATAAATGGACGAGAGAATGAATAAAATTAAAGGGTAGATGGAGCAGCTTATTTGCTTAGTCCCCAGACACAGCTGACATCGAGGGACTCCAGCAAGGCATAATATATCCACGTACGTGTAAGTGTAAAAACAGTATATCATGATAATCAGGAGCTCAAAAATAATGCGACCGCACGACACTTATTATCAGCATCTATCCTCTTCTCTCTCGTTTTCGAACTTTTTTAATTTTGTCTTCCCTTTAACCGATTAATATTTCTTTTTGGTGGTCATTCTCTTAATTTCCTTGAACATTACATCGATGCACATACTATCACCCTTCTTGCTCATAAATTCATCGCAATGAATGATTTCCCTGCCCCAACATCCGTTTAGCTGTTGCAACCTTTTGTCAGTATGATTAAATATTACCGTCATTTTCGCCTCATTATTCCAATGTGATCCGCTTGCTAACCAAACTTTTACGTGCATCAGAGAAAGACCTGTCGGTTGATCCCCAAGCACTTACCGCATTCTAATAGGCAAAAACAGCCATTGGCAATGAAACTGCCATCACTTATTTCAGTTCAGTTCTGTTGAGTTTGCACAGGAAAGTATGTGGCTGACGAGCTAATCCAGCGTCCAAAATTTCTTTCGGTGGCAAGCTGCAGAGAAGCGCTCACCACTGTCAAAGCGTTTTTTCTTTTTGTCAGTATGAAATCTTCGACGATCACGATGCTACGTTCGGTTGTGTACCCGATGAGCCATTTGTGTTTCGGACACCGGATACACTTATTTCAATTTGCAGATTAGAGTTGTTTAGATGGCGCAAGATGTCGCTATTTGAGGTTGAAATACACAAGGCTCGTTCGGCTGGGAATGCGCGCATAAGCTTTTTGTAAGGAACGGTGGCAGAACCGGAGGACGTGGTGGGTCTTAGTCTGGCAAACTATTTCCCTATAAAAAGCCACATGTGTCCAATGATGGCAATGCGACGTGGCGTGTGTGACTCGCCACTAAATAAAGTCATTTGCTGCACGGAATTCGTTATGGTATTCGTTGAACAATCGTTGTACAGTTAAGACCTAGAAAGAATTTGGTCGGAGGTGTGAGGTTCAAAGTAGTTTGAAATTCTTCTTTTCCCTTCAACATTCCTTTTATTTGAACTTAGTTACAAAACTTGAATTTTGTGAAATAGATTTTGCTTGTGTTTTATTTTCCTACAGTATTTTGATATAAAACATTTCTTTTTGTAATTATTTCTGGTATTGTAAATTATTTCTTTACACGCCTATGGTCAATTATTTGTTTTATTTGTTCGTTTCGGCCATTGTCGGTCATTTATTGTTGAATTCGGTTGCCATTTTGGGCACTTGTATTTGGCTTGTATTTTGACACCACTTTTGGGTGTCTTGTCTTTGATAGACATTTTGGACGACAATTTTGGTAACTCCTTTCATTCTATTTATATCTCAGGTCGTCATCGAACTTGTTTGCATTTGATACAGTTGATTCTGGAGTATTTTGGCTCCACTGTTTGCTGTACGTTCCTATACAGTTGATGTTTGTATAATTATTGTTGTTGTAATTGTTGCTAATTACAGTACCGTATAACATCCGAATTGTGGTTTTGAATTTGTTGAACTAAGAAACGGGTGGAATACGCGTTACTCACGTCACAGACGTTACAAAAGGTGACAGTATTTAAAAGTTGCTTTTAGATAGTACGTACGTGATCTGATATAGTATTAAAACACAGTTATTACGAAGAAAATCAATGAATTATCCCGGAAGCACTGATGTTTACCGGATAAGGTACATCGAGGATAAGCGAAGAATCTCTGTTGTTGATATTCCAAACTTTTTCATTTTGATTTTTCGAAATAAATTGATATTTTCTAAATATGAACCGTTTTCCGGTCCGTTAGGCGGAGGAAATTTATTCTACTAGATTGAGGTCTGGGGGCAAGTTTCATTTGGGTGCGGATTTAGAATTGTGCTGCTGGTCGTATTCCGAAAGATCTACTCTATGGGGAGTTGCCATTAGGAAGTTGACCATTGGGCAGACCGCATTTGCTGTACAAAGACGTTCGCAAAAGAGATATGAAAGCTCTTGACGGTTCACATTTGAGGCATTGTGTAAAGCGTCGTCTGCAAGCTCGGGAGTAGCAAATGAAGCTCTTGGCTGCTGAACGTAGATCACACCACCAGCATGCAACTGACGCCCTACAAACGAGTTCTGACTATCGTTGCCAGCGCTACGGGAGAGATTGCTCCTCCGGAATAGGACTGTTTAGTCATTCGAAATGCTGTAGAACATGAAAATGGATGTGATTGTGATGTACATCCATGGTTTATATCGGCCAAAGCAGGCCAACAACAACATAGTACAATAGTGAGGCTAATATGGCGGTTATTCTAGACAGCTGAAGAAGCTCCTCCCTTATGGATAGGCACTACAACGGCTGCTCTACAGTCTAAAGGAATCGTATTCTGTCTGAGTGATGTTGTGAAAATTTCCGTGATTGGCGCAGTTAATATAAGAGCTAGCAGTCCAATCATTCGTAGATGGATGCTATCGGGCCCTGCTGACCTGCTGTATGCTAGGCTGGCTAATAAACTCTCGACATTGTGTACCTCGAATGTAATGTCAGTGCAGAGGTGGTATTCAGAGAGTGCACACTGAAGTGATGGCGCAGAGATGTACGAGTTATTATCTCGGCGTTGCACGCTTTGAAAATGCGAGGAAAACAACGGAGCCTTTCCAGTGCTTGCAATGATAACAGAGCCATCGTCTCTTCTCAAGGTACCTACACCCCTTCGTGTTGAGTCTTCAGATTGAACGGATGAGTATCAGATTCTTTAGAGAGACTCGTTTCAAAAGAGAACTTTGCAGCACGGATTTTGGAAACAGCGATATTTTGCGCTTCTTTGTAACGGGCCCAAGTCCCACATGAGGGAGTAAGCTCGTAACACCTCCATTTTGCGTCGCGGTGACGTACGCTACGGAAGACTGAGGCTAAGCACCATTCACGTTTACAATTTTTGCAAACGCGTACGAGATTAACAAATCGATCCTGAAATTAAACGATGTTTTTCTTGATCTGCCCCCACATCCCATCAACATGTTCAGTGTTTTGCTATGGAAGTAACGCTGCTACCTGCAATAGGGCAGCAGGGTCGTTCCTATGGGAGCATCGAGACATCTTAAGTGGAGGTTTAGCAAATAACAAGAGTGACTCTCAGGCTAACGCTATATGGTCGATCTTTCCAGTGGTGGTATGAAGACCAAATTTTCTATCCCGCTTTCAACAGTTGAAATAACTAAGTCGAGAGTAGACGGAGACTGACCCTCGCGAAAACCAGTTGGTTCGTTTACGTGTTGGTGAAGTGAATGGGAGTGTAGCCAGTCCAGAAAATCATTCGCGTTTCCAGGAGCATGCTAGGTTTGGTATTCTCAGTTTATTCCGGGTAGATTAAAATAACCGAAGATTACAACACGTGGGGTTATGGCCAAAAGAAACGATGATGAGGTTAAACTTGCTCTTTCAGTAACTAACCCCCATAAATCTGCTGGGCCAGACGACATTCACCCTCAAGTTATAAAGAACCTGGTGCGAATACCAGCATAACCTGTGGGTCGCTTTTTAACGCTTCCTCGATATATTTCGAGTATTTGGAAGCTGGCTGATGTGATTCCAATACAAAAATTTGACAGTCGTTCATCAGTTTGTTATTACAGACATGTAAGTCTTACTATCATCGTTTGTAAAATCCTAGATGAACTTATTAGGGATAGGATCTGTCTCCATTAAGTTGATTGCTCGTTGCTGAACTCTGCTCAGCACGACTTCCTTAAAGAAAAGTCGTGCCTAACAAACCTCTTGTGTTGTCTAGATGAGGTCACCATGAGGCTAGAAAAAGGCCAACAAGTTGAAGTTTTTTTAATTGGACAAGTGCAAGGCAAGGTAAATCACAGATTGCTAGCAACCAAACTTGGTTATATCGGTATCGATGGTCTTCTGTAGAAATAGATAATAAGCTTTTTAAGCAATTGATTCTTTCGTGTCAGGATAGGCAGTATGTATTTCTCGAAAGTAAAAGTTGTTAGTGGAGTCTCACAGGTTTCCTTATTTTTATCGCGTCGCTTAAGTGTCTTTGCAATATTTTGCGGATGATGTCAAGCTTATCTGGTGACTGAATGAACGCGATCTTCTTGAGGATATCGAAAAGACCCTCAAGTGGTCTTCTACATGGGATCTACCAGTTAACTTCACTAAAGCTATCTCACGTCTAAAGTCATTAAATAGCTGGAAGTTGCTGGACCAGATGGTATACTATAGATAAATGGGGTGCCGAAAGTTGGTGAATTAGGTATTGAGGTTTCCGCGGACTTTAAATGCCATAATCAATGTGCAGCTGCTGCACAACGCGCTAGGAGCGAGCTTTCTCGCCTTCGATCAGTTTTATCATGCCGGTCCCCGGAGGTTTTCATAACATTATACAAAGCGGTCGTGAGACAAAAACTCGAGTATTGCATTAAATTATGGTCACCTCATTTTGAAAAAGATATAGCCAATCTTGAAGGCGTTTAACGCTTAGCAACTCGTATGTCTGAAGGGCAATCAGGTAGGTCGTATGAGGAACGATTGCTGAGTCTAGATCTTTTCTCACTGAAAAGAAGGCGGCTACGTGGGGACCTGATAAAAACCTTTAAAATCATGACAGGTTTCAGCACTATTCATCCAAGTTCAATGTATGCTCTGGTACCAAGTGTGGGTACTCGAGGCCACCCATTAAAACTGGCCAAGCGATATTTCAGATGAAAAGTTTGTAAGTTAATCTTTAGAGAACGGGTAGTAAATTACTGGAATCGTCTTCCTAAAGAACTTGTTTTTTCTACTTTGGTAGGGGGTTTCAAGGAAGGACTAGAATCTGTGTGGCCTTCTTTATTTCCTGATTTTTTTATCCGTAATTGAATAGTTGGTATGATCCTCATGTTGTCTTTGGAACGCCCTAATGTCTCGCCTCACCTATTGTTGAAGGGAGTTTTTCTGTTGCATTCCAGATTATTCGCATGTCGAAAGATATTTGTAAAGATATTGTTTGAAGTGGTGGACGCTCTTCTGTGGAATACCAGCCACTTAATTTCCTGTACAAACTGAGCTGAAGTGAACTGATTCTTCTTCTTCGTGTTAGACGACTAAAGGTCAAGCCCTTGTGAGTCTCGATCAGTAGAACATTTTCAACACCATTGAAACCGTCGCCTATTATCATATAATATCTATATAGTTGAGACTGACACTTTGGTTTATGTTGGTTTACCGAAATATACTAAACATTCATAAAAAATATATTTTGGATTATCAATTGGCTAATTAGCCGCGCTGAGTAAAATTAAGTAGACTTCTCGTATTTTCATTTGTATTTCTCTCAATTTTTCAGAATATATTTGAGCATCACTAAAAAAATATTCCTGGCGAATACTTTGTTTAGTTGAATCAATGGATCATGAATTCTGCCATTTGAATTGACCTGTTAAGGTCACTGCGGCTTGTCTGTACTTGCTACGTCTGCTGTCAAAATGTTGAATATGTATGGAACCATATATAACCCTCCAACTCATCTATTTACGTCGTCAATCAAAGATGGATCAAGCAACCAGCGTAAGCATTACGTTGCCTTTTTTTCTGTAAAATTATAATAATGAACAATTTCTAATTGTTTAATGATGTTTCTCGCCGATGCTCCATTATGCAGCATGCCGTTCTAGTTGCATTTTTTTCTTCACGTCATACAACTGATGCGATGTTTTGGTTTCATCCTCTGTGGTGTTTTTACACTTCTTTGACATCTCACCTGTCCTGCCTATTTTGTCATTGATACTACATAATTCAGTACAACCAAGTATTAAATAGTCAATAGTTTATTGTGGTAAAAATAGCTGCAAGCTTAAAAATAACCACAGGATATTGTACATAATGGGTCGAAATTAAAAGTGATTGTTATGGACGGGGATAATGAGTGCGTTCTTGGACAGTGAAAAGGTTGGGGTTCAAGCCAAAAGCTTGTAGGGTAACCACACGACAATGTTCAAAATATGGGTCCATGGAAGTTTGGGCAGTTTCGAAGGAATGTGAACGTGAATATACGTTGGAAAGAAAAGAAGGGTGCAGTATCAATGAGTACAAATATGAATGAAGTTAAAAATTGCGCAGTATATTGAAAAAGTGGAGATCAAGGCGCTCCTTAAAAATGCTAAGAGAGGGGGCGGAATAACTGATGGGGATAGGGAGTTCTAGTTGCGAGGGACTCGAAGCGCGAAAATATTGCTTCGGCATTCAAGTCGGCTGTACTGATGGGATAACTTGAGGTGGTGTCCGCGATTCCCGGAAGGTGGGGCCAACGACAGCATCCCGCTGCACGGGTGTCCATCTTCCGTCAAAATGCGGTAAGTCAAAATCATATCGCCGCGAATGCGACGGTACTTGGCGGAGAAGAGATTAAGCACTTGGAGTCGAGCTTCGTAACTCGCGTAACGCAAACCCTTGACTAACTTCATAGCTCGTCGTTGGGGCTGCTCCATGATGTGTTGATCGCGCTTTAACCATGGATTCCAGACGGAAGCTGCATATTCCAAGTGTGGTCGAACATACGCATTTAATAGGTGCTTGAAAAGCCGGGGGTCAAACGAACTGAACGCTCTTCTGAGAAGTCCAACATTCCGGTTCGCCACGGTGGATGCCTGGGCGCACTGAGCAGAACAACCCAGATCGTCTTGCGTCAACACGCCGAGGTCTTTCTCCTGCTTGCAGAACTGTAAGCGAGTTCCACCTACAGAGTACACGGGATCTCCTCGCCGACGCACCAATAGTACGCGACATTTGTCGGTGTTGAACGGGAGATTATTGCAAGCGGCCCAGCGCTCTAATGAGGTGAGGTCCGACTGTAGATCTCTGTTGTCCGTGGGTGAGCGGATGACGCGCCATAATTTTATATCATCGGCAAATAGAAGGAGTGGAGATGTCACATATTTTGTAATATCGTATTGATGCTCATTACTCTTTATTTTTGCGTCATTTTAGCGAACCACAGGCTAGCATTTGATTAATATAGATCCTAAATCGTTATGTACAAAAACTGATAAACGGTGTCGCAATTTATACTGGCGTCAATAATTCATATGAGCATGTAGCAAGGCCAATTACGTATGGTTGAAAGTTTTCAGGTCAGTACTATGCTCTTTGATAATAAATTGATTCCAAAAGTTTATAAAGTGCCACATTATCTAGACGTTATCTTCAGCAAAGTAATAAGCTTTAACAGAAGCGTATAAGAGTGTAATGTAATTTTGAACAGTGGGGCTCAAGAAAACAGCTTTGCATTCATTTAAATTCGTTCTAATCTTTCCAACTGGGTTGCGCTCTTAATTTGCACGTGAAATATCCGTTTGCGTTCGAGTCAATATCCTAACCTACATGTGGGCTAAGATACTGGCAGGTCGCAAAAGCCTAGACAGATTACAAAGTTTGTCAGGTTACAAAGGTTTTCATATCCGGGGGTGGCAGTAGAGATAAGCTCACACTAACCTGCACAAGTGGCTCCCCGACCCCGAAGGAACTGCTTCTACTAACAGGAGAAGGGGCGAGGTCGAGTGACTGGCGCTTGAAAACCTGTTTGCTTCAGACAGATTGAGCTCGTTAGCCTGGGAGGGCATTACAGCACACGGATGGAAAACCCTGATTTTGAACCTCCACTGGAAAAATCAGGAGCAGAGTCTCGTAGACGGTTAGTTGGTGCACGCCACCTTTTCTGGCAACTCCCTGCTGCCTTGCAGGTCGCACTTGGTTGTGCAAAGGCTAAAGAAGCTGACTCAAACAAACGCCGAGTAATACTGGAAACGCGGATTTGTACCCAAATTCCCAAGACACTTCAAAAAAGCCGACTCATCCTACAAAGGAGATAGTCGCACAAAAGTAAGCCTAGACAGATTTGAGGGAAAATAAGAGGAGGGTTGTTCGACTGTTTTCAAGATACAATCCAAAGAGTGGGGGTTATAAGCACAGTGGTTGTTTTTAAGCAACGTAACACGTTATAAAACACCTTCGTCTCACTACAGACCTAACATGTAAGTATGCCATGGCAAACGATAGGATTCCAGTTTTGTGTGATGCTATCACCTAATGTGAGCAATTTGCAAGCAACGGGATGTTTAGCTGGGTAATTTATGCAGCATTTTGTGATCAGCTATGTTATTGATGATTCGATATCTTCAATTGGTGGTACAGTCCTTTTCTGATTTTTTTATCACGCCTTGATATCCGCCAATGTCAAGTGTAATTTTGTAATGTTTCAGATGGTGCTAGAAACCTGAATATTAATCACCACGGTTAATAGGCCGTAACTTCTTTCACGCCATTTGTTCTTTTGATGTCAAACTCCAGAAATCTGATGCTATGGCCTTATTTACCTCTCCGCCAGATTTTTGTTACATTCAGAGTACTCATCACTAATTTTCTCGACCCAGCCTCCGCGATATTTTGTTCCTCACATCGGTAGTTAGCTAAATTCCGTAACACACATCAATCTCACTGTCGTTCTTTCTTATATGTCTAGACCTCGGCAACTTGACAGTATCATGATGTGATGTGTGATGTGAAAGCGCAAGCCTGATCCAGGCAGTGCCGCACAGTCAGAGACTGCACATGGGCTGAGATACTGTCAGGTTGCCCAGGCCTAGGCAGATATGACAAAAGAAATAGAAAGACAGTATCATAACCCACCTACAGTGTCTGGCTGTGCGGCACTGTCTAAATCCAAGCTTCTGATTTCATTCACGCACATGTCTTAACTTCTTGTTTTTCTAGATTCACTTATTCCCAGTCCCACCATCGTGCCATCCACTTTTGGTACGAACTCAAATCATGAATTGCCAATCGGAAGCCTAAATAACCTGACTTTGCTGGATGGTGATTCTCCACCTCATGGTGGTATCGAAACATTGAACGGCTCCTCGACCATGAGTATCCCCTTTGTCGCTAACAATGGCTCGATTGCCGGTTCCTTACATAATGGCACCAAAGGGAACGGGTTCAGTCAAAGTGGCAATGGCTCATCTCCTCCGGCTGTCGGTAGCAGTGGAGACGGTGTCCCTGTCGATGCATCTGGCGGTGGATCCTCCAGCAGCACTGGTCCCGGGAGCAACGGTAGTAATTCTGGTGGAGGAAATGGTTCCACTGGCGGCAGCGGGCCTGGAAGCGGAGTTGAACAGACTGCGTCACAGCATTTGGTTCAGTTTGAACCCCCTCTTCGGCCTGGTAGAGGTTCAGAAGGCCGAACCATCAGCCTGAGAGCCAACCATTTCGAAATCCGCATGCCAAAAGGATTCTTGCATCATTATGACGTGTCTATCACACCGGAGAAATGCCCAAGAAGGGTGAATAGGTAAGTGTTCCGAAACCACTATTTTTGCATACCAAAATAGTTACTTGACTTGTTTACGTCGTTAGCTGTGTACAAATGTTTTGTATGCTACCCCTCTCCTGCCTGTTGTCGCATACATCTCATGCATACCAATTGCAGTCACTTTAGCATAAATTTTCTTGCATGGTTACCTACGCATCCGGAGCTTTAGCTTGGTTTCGGCTAGAATAAATAATAGCCGCAATACATAAATTGGTTTTATTCGGAGCGGATCGTCTTCCTAATCGGTACATAAACCTATATAGCGGTAGCAACTCTTGCAGCTAAGAATCATTTGGTGGAATTCTGGATGTAATCACATTTTAGAAGTCCCCTTTTATTTAATCGGGTATTTAGGAAGTTGCATGGTAGTCAAATTTGTGTGAAAGATGCCACTGACGCTTGTTTTTGTAGTTTCACTGCATGCGATTTTTTGGTTTTTGGTTTTTGGTTTTTTTTGTTTATATACAATAATACCGGATAAAAATTCTGACACACATAATAAAATACACTGGCACCACTGACTTCGATTTTTAGCCATATCGCGTAAGGTTTCCAGCCAACTATTAGGTGGAGCTTTTGGACCCCACCCAGGCAAACGAATACGCCCAACTGAGCCTCGCGCTACGGTGAGTTTCTTCATCCCAACCCGCCACGTCATGGACTGGCCCCTCGATCGTTTCTCCCAGCTTCTGTCAGGCCCTGCAAATAAGGCTTGACTTACTTGACTTAATCCCTTGAGTTCCTGGAGGAACATAGGGCCTCGGCAACTTGTCTCCACTTTGGTCTGTCCATAGCAGCCAGTTTGATGTCGTTCCAGTTAAGTCCACACTTGCGGATTTCCTCTTCACACGAGCGCTTCCAAGATAGCCTTGGGCGTCCGACCCGTCTTTTCCCGATTGAGTTCCATACCGGAGCATGACGCGTGATTTCATCATAAGGTTTCCGCAAGGTGTGCCCAACCCATCTCCACTTTCTTCTACTGATCTGCTGGGCGATCAGGTCCTCAGCAGCAATCTGCCACAGGTCTTGATTCCTTATCTTTTCTGGCCATTTTACCCCAATAATTCGACGAAGGCAATTATTGTGGAATGATTGCAAGCGGCCAGAAGACTTTGCTGTCACTCGCCAGGTTTCCGATCCATAGAGTAGCACGGATTTGACGTTGCTTCTGAATATACGGAGTTTCGTGCGTTTTGATAGAACTTTCGACTCCCAAATGGGTTTCAAAGCTATGAACGCGTATCTTGCTTTGCCGATTCTGGCGACTATATCTTCGTCCGTGCCACCACTTATTGAAACAATGCTGCCGAGGTAGACGAATTGCGTGACGTCTTTGACTGCTTTACCATTGATGGTGATTGATGGGTGCTCATCAGTTAGCACACGGAGGACGTCTGTTTTTTCGGTATTCACGCGTAGTCCTGCATATGAAGCAAAGTGTGCTAGTCTATCGGTCTTTCTCTGAAGACGTTGGGGGTCACGTGATATCAAGCAGACATCATCAGCGTATTCCAGATCCTCCAAATGCTCGGATTCCTTCCAATCGATGCCATTCCTCTCACCTTTTACTGTCTGTTTCATTATCCAGTCTATTACCAACAGAATAAGGCGCGGTACGGTAAACGGTGAGTAGGCATTCTTAAAACATGTCCCAACCATCGCAGGCGAGCAAACATCAGCATTTCTCTCCGTCCGTGGCCACCTGGTCCATTCCGCTTGCAGACATCTATATTTGTAACACGATGCTGCCACCGAATGCGATCAACGCTACGCAGGCAACAGGTATCAAAAACAGAAAGCTGACGGACATTTTCCGCTCGGATAGACCAGGTTTCGCAGCCATAAAGGAGTGTTGCACGCACCACTGCGTTGTACACTCGGCCTTTAGTATGGAGTGAAACATCGCGTCGACGCCACAGGTGGCGAAGCTTAGCAAACGCTGCCCCCGCTTTGCGAACACGATGTGAGATCTCGTCCTCGACACAACCGCCAGCGGAGATACAACTGCCAAGGTAAACAAAGCTGTCGACCAATTCAAGATTGACGACAGCGCAAAACCCAGTTTGCTCCCATCTATTAAGGCCCTGCTTTCATATTCGTGCAATCTTCACGCATTAGTACTTGTCATTTTAACTATCTAATGCACTGTGTGTACTTGTGCAGCATTTCTGTGCTCTGCATCCACCATGATGCTAAACTCATTTGCCAACGGTAGTGAGCTGTATGTGGAGGCACGCTGGAGACTCACCACCCTGTCTCTTTTCCCCCCATACTGGCCTAGGCATGGGTAACCTGACAGTAACTTAGCCAATGTGTAGTCCATTACTGTACGGCACTTTGCCCGGATCAAGCTTGCGAGTCCATACATATACGGACGACCAAATGCGCGTCATACCCGCTGCGTCTGCTTGCTGGTTGCTTCTTTTTATTTCAAAATAACTGGAATATTTAGCACTATACGTGAACTGTCATTTATTATTTCATGTACTTTATATACTTTTCAATTCTTTCCTTCTCCTGACAGAGAAATCGTTGAAACGATGGTCAACTCCATGCAGTATCAGAAGTATTTTTACAATCAAAGACCAGTTTTCGATGGACGTCGTAATATGTACACGCGAAATCCCTTGCCGATCAATAAGGAGAAGGTAACTTTTAAATCATTTGCACAAACCCTGATCTCTCATGATCGTTGAGACTGTACTATTAATCCGTTCGTTTACTCGCAAGGTTGAGCTCGAAGTTACCTTACCGGGTGAGGGAAAGGAACGTGTTTTTCGCGTGGCTATTAAACACATTTCCGAGGTTTCTCTGTTCGCCTTGGAAGAGGCTCTCGGTGGTCAAACTCGGCACATTCCAATGGATGCCGTCCTCTCGTTGGACGTCATTATGCGGCATTTACCCAGCATGAGGTATGCCTTTGCTACTGATTTTTGACAAAGTTTTTCGGAATTTGTGATTAAACTCATGTAGTGACTTCCTCCTGTTGAAGCGCATGCTTAAACGTGGACTGACATTGACCGGTCTCAAGCAGATGAGGGCTTTGACAGTT
This sequence comes from Atriophallophorus winterbourni, assembly GCA_013407085.1. Lineage (NCBI taxonomy): Eukaryota > Metazoa > Platyhelminthes > Trematoda > Plagiorchiida > Microphallidae > Atriophallophorus > Atriophallophorus winterbourni. The sequence goes on from JACCGJ010013250.1 coordinate 19,936, forward strand.
AATTAGCTGCAGTTGAAATGACCCATCTCCCAGTTTGGGACCCATGGAATCAGAATCCGCATTGGCTTCTTACCCGTTAGTGATGTAGCTCCAAATTCTGCTCAGTGGCGGTCTTTTCGTAGACATGTTCTTGGAGTATTGCATTAATTTTGTATCTTGTCAAGTGAAATCACGAAGAAAGCTTGTTATGATGTGTGGCAGTGAAAGCCGCCAGGAAGCTGTGGTTCACAACACTTAATTGAATACGTGTTTGATTCGAAGTGTAGGCACCTCATCCCAATGCGTCTGTTGCTAATCTTATACAGGTTCACTAGTTTTTTACGTACCACCCTTCCCCAGTTTTCTGGGATTTTCACTTGTCCTAGTTGTATGGAATTTGAGCAATCGGAACTTGATACTGCTGTAATTTTTCCCTGGTGATCGTGAATGGCATCCTTCGAGGATTTCTTACACACGTCTGTTGTTTTTTTCGCTATTTTCCAAATTGAACTGATACCCAAGTTGTTCGATATCTATTGAGATAAATACGTTCTGGTCTTATTATAGGAGAGGACAGCAAGTAGTGGTTGAAGTAGGTTCATCATCATCAAAGACAGCAATACACCGGTAGTTGAAGTAGGTTCCATGGTTCTTGTTGAAGGCGACATATTACCCGGTTGCCAAGGCCGAAGCCTTTGACCCAAAAGTCTTCCCGCAAGGCAGCGGGGATTTTTCCTCAGGGTTCACTCGCGAAGCCTTTCCCGCAATCGGGTATGCCGCAAGGCAGCGGAGGTTTGGAATCAGGGTTTTCCTTCCCTTAGATGGCCTGCCCACCCAGACTGACGAGCTCCATCTGTCCAAACTACCTTCGCTACACTACATCACATGCCGATCCTTATATCCCACGCCCCTCATTACACACAAGCAATGAATCTCGTCAAGATTATTATAGGAGAGGGATTAAACCAGCTTAACCGAGGCCTATGTAGAGATTCCTCGTACACTGATGTCTATTATGTTGTGGACCCATGTTTTGTGGGTACATGATCCAACGTTAAGCATGTCACCCATTCGCTTGATCTTCATCATCATCATCATCATGAAGCACAGGTCTGAAGGCAACGTGCCAAGCAACATGAAGCAAGAAACGCATATTAGCAGGCGCGTAAAAAAAGAAAACGGACAAGCGAAATATGCAAAACAGCTTGATTTTGTAGAATACAGCTTGCTTGTAGGGAACGAAGAGCATATGCTTAAAATAAGAGCCTGTGTCGCGTGTGATTGCTACTTACTTTACTTTACTTTGTGCGACTATCTGCTGTTGGAGGATAAGTCGGCTTCAATGAAGATTCTTGGGAATTTGGGTCCCAAGCACTAACTAACATCATGATGACCTGAGTTGGATTTGTAACTTCGGTGGTGGGGTGTGTTCACCCTACTACGACGCCGTTGCTTACGCTGGCTGGGTCATGCATACAGAATGGAAAATGGTTGTATTCTAAAAGATCTACTCTATGGTGAGTTTAAATCAGGAAGTCGACCTTTGGGAAGACCACGCTTGGGTTAGAAAGACGTGCGGGATTGACGCTAGGAGTTAGGAAGAAAGATTGCTCGCGCGTAACCAACTCCTCTTGGAGGCCGCGGTTCCCAAGCTGGGAACGACCCACACTGGGTTAGGATTAGAAAGACGTGCGGGATTGACGCTACGAGTTGGGAAGAGCTCGCTCGTAACCACTCACTTTGGAGTCGCGGTCCAAGCTGAACGCAGATCCCGCCGCCGGCGTGCAGCTGACTTCCATCGACCGAGTTCTGCCTATCGCTGTGCGTGATGCGGGAGAGATTGTCACTCCCGATTGGTCATTCTAAAAGCTATGAAGCATGAGACCGTTATGTACATCGCTCGTCAACATTGACCGAAGAAGACCAACAACAACATGTGTGGGCTTGGATACTGTCAAGGTGTCCGGGCCTAGACAGATATGAGGAATATAAATTAAAAGAGTAATTATCTCAAACGAAAGTAAATCAGCTAAAAGCTAAGGACGAAAAGTTTAGTGCGTGTATATAAAACAATTTGATGTGATGTGAAAGCACAAGCCTGATCCAGGCAAAGTGCCGCGTAGTCAGGGACTGCACGTGGGCTAGATACTGTCAGGTTGCCCAGGCCTAGACATATAAAGGGGGGAAAGAAATAGAAATGGTAGTGAGACTACAGCGTATCAGCAGCAAGTCACGAGCGTGGCCAACTAGTAGCACGATGGTTAGCCGACAAGTACAGAAATACGGCACGGATTTGCACATCCGTGACACAAAACAACTTTTATTACTGCGCGAGTAGGCATGACATGAAGCAACAGTCTGAACGCTTACACTAATCTGTAAATTTTGGAACACTTTAGCAGTGGTTTAAGTTGGCCGTATTAAGAAGCCGGTTATTCACGCTAATCTTCAATGCACCATCAGTATGTAACCGGTGCTCAAAACGGATTATTCATTGCGTCAGTCAATCCGCTCAAAACCACAATCGTTTTTCTGGTGTGTTCTTGTGTGTAACTTGGCCTATTGTGTAACCACTCAATCTAACAACGGTTGCTGCTAAGCAAATTCATCTCATCTTAGTCGAGTTTCACTCCATTTCCTACCCACTACCCCAATCGCACGTAGGTGCAATCGAGCAGTACTTTGTGCTGTGCGGCTAACACCGTGCTAAATTGATTGGCTGTATACTGAAACAGGCTATAGTCTCACTACTGTTCTATTTTCCTTCTCATAGCTGTCTAGATCTGGGCAACCTGGCCGCATCTTAGCCCACGTGCAGTCTATGACTGTGCGGCCCTTTGTGCCTGGATCAGGCTTGTGCTTTCATACCATATCCTACCCCGATTGTCCAAATTCATTTCAGCTACACACCCGTCGGACGCTCGTTTTTCCAAAACCCGGACGGCTACGAGAATCCATTGGGTGGCGGTCGGGAAGTGTGGTTCGGGTTTCATCAAAGTGTACGGCCATCGCAATGGCGTATGATGCTCAACATTGACGGTAAACCAATAGCCCATGTTGTTGATGATTCTCAAAATTGTTTTCTTTAATCGTTTAGCACTGACGTGATCATCCCTGTCTATGCCTGGGCAACCTGACAGTCTCTGACTGTGCGGCACTTTGACTGGATCAGGCTTGTGCTTTCATACCACACCATAACGTGATCAAGCAGTGGGATTACTAAAAAAGCAAAATCATAACGAAAGAAGACCATCAAGGGTAACGTGTGAATACATATCACAAGCAGCCTATTGGAGTTTGGCATTTTCACGGGTGGGTTAGTCGGCTTCGTTGCTGTCTCGAGTCACATCAGCCCACGGAGATGTCGGTCGGAAGCGAGATTGATGCAGGTCGTAATCCAGTTGCGCTTCCCACCCTCAAACACCGAGACGATCCCAAGGCACCTGCATCATCCTTCGCAGTCTTCACAGTTGACTACATTCTCGCCGATTCCAAGTACGAGAGGGTTTAGAGTCGAAGACTAGTTTCTTAAGCGCTGATTAATATGATTGGTTACATACAGAGTGACTAACGCTGAAGTGCTTTCAAAAGCTGGTCTACAGAGCATGTTCACCCTATTACGTCAGCGCCGCCTGCGGTGGCTTGGTCATGTCTATAGAATGGAAAATGGTCGTATTCCGAAAGATCTACTCTACGGTGAGTTGCAGTTAGGAAGTCGACCATTGGGCA